>JAXCGZ010022826.1:85000-115004 GCA_037179515.1 Halocaridina rubra | reverse complement strand
GTAATTATTATTATTATTTTGTTCTATTAGGATTCGAGATACAAGGAGAAGGGAGACACTGCGAGCCATGACAACCCTTATGTTAGTAAAGAGAATTTTGTTCTAAAGGCACTGGTCATCCAATTCAGGTGCAAGTTCATAGTCTGAACTTTGTGAACTTATGAATAGTAGTTGTGTTCACAAGGCTGTTCAACACTATCTTTATTATGTTATTTTACATATACAGATACTCCCCAACTTACACATGTCACAATGTCAGAGCTGGGGGAATAAGACTGGATGCTTTTCCTAACGTCCTGCTGTGGGATTAAACCTGTGTCAGTCAATCCCGACTCATGTACTCTACCACTGAGTTACTTGACTTGAATGTTATAATACAATACCATTACAGTATTACAGTACAATACTCTGTACAGATTAGGTAAAAAGAGCACTGTACAGTACATATATATGCAAAAATGTACAGTACTTAGGCTAAAGATACTTGACTACTACATAAAACATAATGTACATAGAGTATATAATGAATTATAATACAGCATTTATAATCTAATAATATAGTACAATATTGTAATACATTCAGTAATACATGGTTAGATAATGGGAAGGATTTTGTTCGTATCTGTGAATGTTAGTAACTTGGTTGTTCATAAGCAGGGGATGTTCTATATATACATGTATATATATATATATATATATATATATATATATATATATATATATATATATATATATATATATATATATATATATATACATATAACAAGTTCTTGTAATAACGAGAAGATAGGTTCTCTGAAGTGCCGTGTATTGCAATTTTCGCGTAATGTAGTGTGTCATTTTCCATAAGTAACAATGATAATGGGCATAGATACCTTTCACAACCGTACATAGACACACTATGCCAATGATATAAGATAAGTAAAACATATTTTATAAGTACATAACAAAGCAGAAAGACCTAGAGTTATTTATATTAACATGGAAATAGTGTACAGTATAAAAGATATACAGATTTACTGTACAGTAAAGAAATTAATGCACTCTATTATGCGGTGGGCAACAGGCTTACATTGGGACATGCATGGTGGCAGTGAGCACGAGGATGAAGGAAAACAAACCTCTATCTGCAAACGATTTTTGCTCTAGCACACTTTTTCCCTGACAATATTATGTAGCAAGTTTGTTTGCTGTTTGTTCTTAATGCTTTTTTTCCATTCTCTTCATAACATCTGATCACATTAAGAGGTAGAAGAGAAGGAGGATGTGATAGAACGAACCTATATCTGCAAACGTTTTGCTACCTTCGTATTAGCTGATGCACCCTCTCACGATATTTCTCTGACGATATTATATCGCATATTTGTTTGCTGTTTGTTCTTAATGCTTTTTTTCCATTCTCTTCATAATATCCGATTGCATAAATAGTAGCAGAGGAGGAGGAAGCGGAAGAACGAATCTCTATCTGCAAACGTTTTGGCCCCTCCGTATCAACTGATGCACCTTCGCACGCTATTTCCCTGACGATATTATATTGCAAGTTTGTTTGCTATATGTTCTTAATGCTTTTTTTCCATTCTCTTCATAATATCCGATCGCATTAAGCGGTAGAGGAGGAGGAGGATGCGGGAGAACGAGCCTCTATTTGCAAACGTTTTGCTGTCTCCGTATCAGCTGATACACCCTCGGACATTATTTCCCTGACGATATTATATCGCAAGTTTGTTTGCTATTTGTTCTTAATGCTTTTTTCCATTATCTTCATAATATCCGATCGCATTAAGCTGTAGAAGAGGAGGAGCATGGCGGAAAAGTGCCTCCGAGGCTGTCGATTATTTACTAAAATGAAATTTTTTTTTTCGAATATTTTTGCATGGGCGTTATTCATGTATTTCGTATTTCATTACTATTCTTCTTTAGGGGTATTATTCCAATTTCACAGATTATATATATATATATATATATATATATATATATATGTATATATACATATTTATACATTGATCCCTCGTTTATCGCGGGGGTTCATTTCCGGGACCGGCCGCGAGAGGTGAAAATCCACGAAGTAGTATCACAAAATATACATAGGTATTTTACATTTATTTTTACCTTTACTGTATAAACCCTCCATAACAGCGTGCAAGCATAAATTTATATGAAAGCGATAGGTAAACTTACCGTGAATGAGGTGATGATGACGTAACATTATACATGGGTATTTTACATTTATTTTTACTTTTTTTTTTCATGATTGTGACACCAGGACGGGCCAAAAAAATTTATAAAATAAAACAGCCCTCATCGGGCCTGGGCACGAAGAATACATAAAGTAAAGAGAAACAGAGATGGAGAGTGCAATGACTTGTCAGATGTGAAGGGATAATAAAAGATGTGTGATGAATATCCAAGAATATTCAGTGAAGATGTTACTGTATAAACCCTACCTTCACTGTTAAAAAACCACCCCTTACTTTATTAGTAACAGCATGCAAGAGTATATTTATATGAACGTGATAGGTAAACTTACCGTGAATGAGGTGATGATGACGTGTATAGACTCCAGAGGAAATTATTCCACAACCAATGACAGCTTTAAGGCTGCTTTTTACGAGAGAAGAACATGGTAATGGGGATTTGCTATCGCTGTTTCTTCTTTTGTTGGAAGATGGTCTTGTAAGGAATCATGGCATCGTCGAGAAGATTGCAGAAGGTTACCGAAAGAACCATATTATCGTCATGTTCTTACGAGAGTTGTTGGATTGCTTTCACATGTTCATACTTGGCTGTCAGACGTTCGAGTGTAAGGTCAGTTCCTCAATTTCTTTGTGCGTTTCCTCTGGTTGTGTTTTTTCCTCTTCTTCGCTCGCTGATTTTGTCATTTCCTTCTAGTTTTCATCAGTCAAAGGCTGCAAGTGGCAGTTGATCAGTTCATTCACGTCTTTGTGAGTTATATCTTCAAAGCCTTCTCCTCCTAGAAATGCAGCCAACTTCACAGCTTTTGCAATGGTGAGTTATGAACTTCATCAGGGGCGAATCCCTTGTAGTCATAGATGACTTTGGACCACAAATTCTTCCAGCTGGCATTGATTGTGGCCGGCTTCATCTCTTTGATTGCATTCTGAATATTTTGAATGAATGTAGCAATCGTGTAGTTACACCAGTAAGTCTTTAGTGAGAATTCTTTGTCTGAATCCATGGATTCAACCAGGTTTGCCAGGGCATTTCGTGTGTAGAGGGCCTTGAACGCACGAATAACTCCTTGATCCATAGGCTGAATCAGTGATGTCGTATTCGGTGGCAGGAACTCTACTTGAACAGCGTCATATTGGAGATCAGTTGTGTTACCACTAGTATTTTCCATCAAAAGAAGGACTTTAAATTCAAGGCCCTTTTCCGCAAGATAAATTTTGACCTGAGGGAGAAAGCATTGTTGAAACCAGTCCAATGTGAGGCTTTTCGTGATCCAGGCCTTAGGGTCATGCATCCAATACACTGTCAGTAGATTCTTATTCTTATTCTTCAAAGCCCTAGGGTTCTTAGACTTGTAGATAAGCCCGAGCTTTAACATGAAGCCCGCAGCATTCCCACACATGATGAGGGTAACGAGGTGTTTGTGCGCTTTATATCCCGGGGCTTAGGTTCTTCCTTAAAGAGAAAAGTGCGAGACGGCATTCTCTTCCAAAATAACCCAATCTCATCCATGTTAAACACTTGCTAAGGAGCATATTCGCCTTCAGCACTAATTTTCTTAAAGTCGTTGTTCACATAATCTTCAGCTGCAGCTGTATCTGCAGAGGCAGCTTCGCCATAAACCGAAATGCTCTTTAGGCCATAGCGTTTTTAAAATTTGGCAAACCATCCCTTGCTATCCACGAATGATTGTTTCCTCGGTGGAGAATCTCTGGAGGGTCCTGGTTGTGTGTCGTCAATATCTTCTCTCTCCTTCTCTCCACGGTCCCCACTATCGTTGTCGGGTTCATTCGCAGCGAATGTCTCGTACAGCTTCTTCGCCTTTGTTTGTATGATATTGCTGTCAATGCTGATGTTCTTTCTGCAAGCAGCAATCCACAGGGCCAAAGCAGATTCCATCCGCAGTATTATCTTATTGCGGGGTGTTACGACCCTCTTCGCTGTATTACTAAATGAAATAGTCGATGTTTTCCTGATATTTACCTCATCCTTTTTGAGGTATCGAACAATATATTCGTTGAGGCTAAAATGGTGACCGACATCCGCGAGCCTTCATCCTTCCTTCAGTGTACCTAAAAGTTTTACCTTATCTGCTATGGTCAACATCTTCCTTTGCCGTTTAGGCTTACTACCAGAAGCCTTAGAAGGTGAAGAATGCTTGGGAGGCATTGCAGAGGTTGAAAAATGTGAGTAAGAAAAATCACAAGCACAAGGTATTAAGAAGCACAACTCAAATGGGGCACATGTGAGTTAGACTGAACGGGTAAGGCGAGACAATGAAAGACACTGGGAGAATGAAGCTTCAATTATAAAGCCAATCAGACCTCATTGATGCAGAACATACAGAAAAACAATTCTGTGATCCTTTGTCTCCCACCCTTTCAGCCAATAGAATCCCATGAAGTATCTCAAGTAGGTGCGAGCCTCTGCGTTTTCCAAGACGCAAATACAGTGTAAGCTATCGTACAGTATTTTAAATGGTGCAATACTGTGAGTTGTATGTTTAAATTTATGTTTTTTACTATGTTTTGCTGTTTTATTATTTTTGGGTTAGGATATGCATTTTTTATCAATAAAATAATGAAAATACTGGAAATTTTAATACGTAAAAGCTATCGTATTTTACATGATGCAATACTGTGAGCTACATGTTAAATTATGTTTTTACTATTTTTTACTTTTTATTATTCTTAGACTAGGATATACATTTTTTTTATCTATAATATAATCAAAATACTGGAAATTTTAATATGTGATAGCTCACATAGGTGCGACTGATACCAGTATCATACCTTTCTACGGTGCAGAGTTACATGTTTAAATTTATGTTTTTTTTTTTTACTAATGCTTAATGTTTTATTATTCTTGGGCTGGGAAATACATTTTTTTTATTCAATAAAATAATGAAAATACTGAAAATTTAAATTTTTTAATATTTTAATATTCTTGAATATACCCAGGAAAAAAAAAAAAGCTCACCAAAAATAACCGCGATGCACTGAATTCGCGATAGGTGAACCGTGATATAGTGAGGGAACACTGCATATATATATATATATATATATATATATATATATATATATATATATATATATATATATATATATATATATATATATATATATTACCTTACCTTACCTTACCGCACTGCCGTATCTGCTCGAATGTGGGCCACCATGGATCGCCATGCTTCTGTCTGACTTTCCATGCTTATTTCTTGGATGTTACGTGGTGAGGGCTCCAGTTCTCTTCCACGCTGCAATTATCAGTTGCAGCCCTAGCCATTGCCTAATTAGGCTTCCTACAAGGCAGTAGTGACTGTGCTTATTTGAAGGCGGCACATATTCTCCTTTTCACGATATCCTCTTAGACTTGGAGCATTTTATTTGTAAAAAGGTGTCACCTCTTCTACTACTCCATCTCCTAATATCATCATTGTTGGTTCTGGACTGCTTATTCGTCTGGTATTGCCAGCTTATTTCGCAGCTAACCAACATATCTGCTGACCATTCACGATCCACCACATGTGACCCACATTCTAGCCTATATATATATATATATATATATATATATATATATATATATATATATATATGTGTGTGTGTGTGTGTGTGTGTGTGTGTGTGTGTGTGTGTGTGTGTGTGTGTGTGTGTGTGTGTGTGTGTGTGTGTGTGTGTGTGTGTGTGTGTGTGTGTGTGTGTGTGTGTGTGTGTATGTGTGTGTGTGTGTGTGTGTGTGTGTGTGTGTGTATGTGTGTGTGTGTGTGTGTGTGTGATTATCTAATTGATTACCTAATTGTGTTTATGGGAAAGAGCCCAAAGCTCATATCTTCCCGTCTCCTGATCGCTTCCATTTTATACTTAGTGATACTTATCATACCTGTCCTTAAAACTATGGATTGAGATAGCATTAACTACCTCCTCGTTTAGCGAATTCCAATTATCAACTACTCTTACACTGAAAAAGTATTTCCTTACACCCTGCAAAGAAGTTTTCTTACGAAGCTTCAAACTATGACCTCTAGTTCTAGAGCCAGCCATATCAAAATATCGATCCCTATCCACTCTATCATAACCATGAAGGAATTTAAAGACTGTCACCATATCCCCCCTCAATCTTCTAGCTTCGAGGTGATGATAAGTCTAATTCCCTCAGCCTCTCATCATAACTGAGATTGCGTATTTCTGGCACCAGTTTCGTGGAATATCTTTGAACTTTTTCAAGCTTAGCTAGGTGTTTTTTTCAAGTGTGAATTCCAAAAGGGGGCTGCATATTCGAGTTTTGGCCTCACATAGGTTGCATAAATATTTCTGAACATTTCCTTGTCCATGTGCCTGAAGGCTACCCTTACATATGATAAGAATGAATATGCTGCCCTTACCATACCAATTATATGTATTTCTGGAGACAAATCTGCCAGTATGTTTACTCCTAGATCTCTCTCATTTTCTGTCTCTTTAAGTTGCACTCCAGCCACCGAGTAGTCAAGTTTGGGCCTTCTTGCACTTGTACTCATTCTCATTACCTTACATTTTGAAGAATTGAATTTCATTAGCCACTTTTTTGACCACTCATGCAGACTATTTAGATCTTCCTGAAGTTCTCTACCATTGTTCTTGTTTCCTACTTTCTTCACAATCTTTGCATCATCTGCAAACATATTTATGAATGAATTTACAGACTCTGGTAGGTCATTTGCTTATACAAGGAACAAAAGTGGCTCTAAAACTGAACCCGGTGGAACTCCGCTACTAACTCTTCTCCATTCTAAGTAAGTTTTTATCCATTCCAAGACATTTCCACATATTCTAGCCATTGCTTGCAGCTTCCTAATATGTCTCTCATGTGGAACAGTATCAAACTCTTTCTGGAAGTCTAGGAATATGCAATCTGTCCCGCCCTCTCTTTCCTGTAAGATTCGGCTTACCTCATCATAAAATTCTAATAAGTTTGTTACTGTTGATCTACATTCTCTGAAGCCATGTTGCCTCACTGACATAAAGTTGAAGGATTCCAAGTGCAGAGAGATATGTTTCCTTAGTAGTTTCTCCATAACTTTGCAAACTATGCTGGTCAAGGAAACTGGTCTATAGTTCAGAGCCGTATTCCTCCTTCCCTTTTTGAAGATAGGTATCACATTTGCTTGTTTCCAGCATCTTGGAATCTCCCCTGATTCCAGTGACTTTTTAAATATGATACTTAGTGCCACTGATATTGAGTTTGCGCATTTTTTAAGTACATGAGGGGATATGTCATCAGGACCTGTAGCTTTATGAACACCTAAATCCATCAGCACTTTGCATACCTCTGTGGCTGTAAGGTTGATGTTCTCTAATACCGGCCCTTGAGCTTCTATCTCTGCAATCTGAGGGGGTGGGGGTATTTTCTACTGTAAATACTGACTGAAACTCCTTGTTCAATTCGTTGGAGATCTCTTCATCCATCTCAGAGATGCTTCCATCCGCTCTCTTTAGCCTTAAAACCTGTTCTTTTACCTTCAGTTTTCCTTTGATAAAGCTGTGGAAAAGCTTGAGATTTTCTTTAGCCATCCTGGTGATGTCACTCTTATAGTCTCTCTCTGCCTCCCCTCTTTTACTTAGGTAGTCATTTCTTGCTCTTTTGTAGGTTTGCCAGGCATTTATGTTTTTTCTCCTCCTATACCTTTTCCAGCATTTGTCTCTCCACTCCTTAGCTCTTTTACACTCATTATCGAACCATTTCTTTCTGGCATGAATTACACCTACTTTGGTTACAGGTATGCAGCAATCTACTATCTTCCCATATTTCTCACAAAAGATTTCATACATTTCTTGTACAGATTTGTCGTAAAATAAGGTTCTCTAGTCAATAACTGCAAAAAGCTCATTCATTTTGATGTAATCTCCTTTCGGATAGTTCCTCCTCATGTCCTCAGTGCCTCTACTCTCAGGAAGAATATCTTCAATGATATACTCCATCAACAACACACAGTGGTCACTCTTTCCAATTGGTGGTTCATACTCAATTTTTTCAATATCCAACACATTATCTGTGAATACTAGATCAAGTAGTGATGGCTCATCCCACTCCAGGCCCTCGCTGGTTCCATTACATGTTGGTGTAGGAAATTCCATTGTACGCAATCTAGGAATCTTGCCCCAAATGAGTCCTCACCACTATGTGGGTCAAGATTTATTCAATCTATCTCTTAAGGATTAAAATCTACCATAATCAAAGTCCTGCATTTTCTCTCCCGTGCCATGTTAACAACTGAGTGTATGGCTTCAACAGTACCTATATGACTTTCCTCATAAAGTTTTAGCCTATTTTGGTTCCTTGGTGGGTAATATACAACAGTTATTATAATGCTCTCTGACCCAGTATTTATGCGAGCAACAAGAAATTCCTTGAACTCACTTTCTATAGCCAAGTTTATTTCTTCAACTTGAATCCTTTCACTTATGAGCAGTGCTATCCCTCCACCAGTCCTCTCAGATCTTTCAACCCTAAATATTCTGAAGCCCTTAAGAAAAACTGTGACATTGTTTATGTCCTCACTCAACTTAGTCTTTGTAATTGCTACTATATCTGCCTTACTGTTTTGAATCCTATCTTTTAATTCTACTGCCTTACCAGCTAATCCATCAGCATGTGTGTGTGTGTGTGTGATTACCTATTTGTGTTTACGGGAAAGAGCCCAAAGCTCGTATCTTCCCGTCTCCTGATCGGTTCCATTTTATACTTAGTAATACTTATCATACCTGTCCTTAAAACTATGGATTGAGATAGCACTAACTACCTCCTCGCTTAGCGAATTCCAATTATCAACTACTCTTACACTGAAAAAGTATTTCCTTACATCCTGCAAAGAAGTTTTCTTATGAAGCTTCAAACTATGACCTTTAGTTCTAGAGCCAGCCATTTCAAAATATCGATCCCTATCCATTCTATCATAACCATGAAGGAATTTAAAGACTGTCACCATATCCCCCCTCACTCTTCTAGCTTCCAGTGATGGTAAGTCTAATTCCCTCAGCCTCTCATCATAACTGAGATTGCGTATTTCTGGCACCAGTTTCGTGGCATGTCTTTGAACTTTTTCAAGCTTAGCTATGTGCTTTTTCAAGTGCGGATTCCCAAAGGGGGCTGCATTTTTAAGTTTTGGCCTCACAT
Source organism: Halocaridina rubra (assembly GCA_037179515.1). Lineage (NCBI taxonomy): Eukaryota > Metazoa > Arthropoda > Malacostraca > Decapoda > Atyidae > Halocaridina > Halocaridina rubra. The sequence continues at coordinate 105,662 of JAXCGZ010022826.1, read as the reverse complement.
AGGTTACATAAATATTTCTGAACATTTCCTTGTCCATGTGCCTGAAGGCTAACCTTACATTTGATAAGAATGCATATGCTGCCCTTACTATGCCATTTATATGTATTTCTGGAGACAAATCTGCCAGTATGTTTACTCCTAGATCTCTCTCATTTTCTGTCTCTTGAAGTTGTACTCCAGCCACCGAGTAGTCAAGCTTGGGCCTTCTTGCACTTGTACCCATTCTCATTACCTTACATTTTGAAGTATTGAATTTCATTAGCCACTTTTCTGACCACTCATGCAGATTATTTAGATCCTCCTGAGGTTCTCTACCATTGTTCTCGTTTTTTACTTTCTTCACAATCTTTGCATCATCTGCAAACATATTCATGAATGAATTTACAGACTCTGGTAGGTCATTTACATATACAAGGAACAAAAGTGGCTCTAAAACTGAACCCTGTGGAACTCCACTACTAATTCTTCTCCATTCAGACACTGAGTGTCTTACTCTAACCCTCTGTTCCCTTCCTTCTAAGTAAGTTTTTATCCATTCCAAAACATTTCCACCTATTCTAGCCATTGCTTGCAGCTTCCTTATAAGTGTCCCATGTAGAACAGTGTCAAACACTTTATGGAAGTCTAGGAATATGCAATCTGTCCAGCCCTCTCTTTCCTGTAAGATTCAGCTTACCTTATCATAAAATTCTTATAAGTTTGTTACTGTTGATCTACCTTCTCTGAAGCCATGTTGCCTCACTGACAAAAAGTTGAAGGATTCCAAGTGAAGAGAGATATGTTTCCTTTGTGTGTGATTACCTAATTGTGATTACCTAATTGCGTTTACGGGAAAGAACCCAAAGCTCGTATCTTCCCGTCTCCTGATCGGTTACATTTTATACTTAGTGATGCTTATCATACCTGTCCTTAAAACTATGGATTGTGTGTGTGTGTGTGTGTGTGTGTGTGTATGTGTGTGTGTGATTACCTAATTGTGATTACCTAATTGTGTTTACGGGAAAGAGCCCAAAGCTCGTATCTTCCCGTCTCCTGATCGCTTCCATTTTATACTTAGTCATTCTTATCATACCTGTCCTTAAAACTATGGATTGAGATAGCATTAACTACCTCCTCGCTTAGCGAATTCCAATTATCAACTACTCTTACACTGAAAAAGTATTTCCTTACATCCTGCGAAGAAGTTTTCTTACGAAGCTTCAAACTATGACCTGTAGTTCTAGAGCCAGCCATATCAAAATATCGATCCCTATCCACTCTATCATAACCATGAAGGAATTTAAAGACTGTCACAAATGTGTGTGTGTGTGTGTGTGATTACCTAATTGTGTTTACGGGAAAAAGCCCAAAGCTCATATCTTCCCGTCTCCTGATCGGTTCCATTTTGTACTTAGTGATACTTATCATACCTGTCTTTAAAACTATGGATTGAGTTAACATTAACTACCTAATCGCTTAGCAAATTCCAATTATCAACTACTCTTACACTGAAAAAGTACTTCCTTACATCCTGCAAAGTAGTTTTTTTTACAAAGCTTCAAGCTATGATCTCTAGTTCTAGAGCCAGCCATATCAAAATATCGATCCCTATCCACTATCATAACCTTGAAGTAATTTGAACACTGTAACCATATCCCCCCTTAATAATCTAGCTTCGAGTTAAACGTAAGTCTAATTCCCTCAGCCTCTGATCATAACTGAGATTGCGTATTTCTGACACCAGTTTCGTGGCATGTCTTTGAACATTTTCAAGCCTTGTTACGTGCTTTTTCAAAATGCGAATTCCAAAAGGGGGCTGCATATTTAAGCTTTGGCCTCACATAGGTTACATAAATATATCTTGTCCATGTGCCTGAAGGCTACCCTTACATATGATAACAAAGCATATGCTGCCCTTACCATGCCATTTATATGTATTTCTGGAGACACATCTGCCAGTATGCTCACACCTAGATCTCTCTCATTTTCTTTCTCTTGAAGTTTTACTCTTGCCACCGAGTAGTCAAGCTTGGGCCTTCTTGCACTTGTACCCATTCTCATTACCTCACATTCTGAAGTAATGAATTTCATTGGCCACTTTTATGACGACTCACGCAGACTATTTAGATATTCCTGAAGTTTGATACCATTGTTCTCTCTTCTTACTATCTTCACAACCTTTGAATCATCTGCAAACATATTTATGAATGAATTTACAGACTCTGGTAGGTCATTTACATATACAAGTAACAAAAGTGGCCCTAAAACTGAACCCTGTGGAACTCCGCTACTAAATCTTCTCCATTTAGACACTGAATGTCTTACTCTAAGCCTCTGTTCTCTTCCTTCTACGTAAGGTTTTATCCATTCCAAGACATTTCCACCTATTCTAGCCATTGCTTGCAGATTCTTAATAAGTCTCCTGTGTGGAACAGTGTCAAGTGCTTTCTGGAAGTCTAGGGATATGCAATCTGCGTAGCCCTCTCTTTCCTGTAAGATTCGACTTACCTATCATAAAATTCTAATAAGTTTGTTACTGTTGATCTATCTTCTCTGAAGCCATGTTGTCTCACTGACAAAAATTTGAAGGATTCCAAGTGAAGAGAGATATGTTTCCTTAGTAGTTTCTCCATAACATTGCAAAATATGCTGGTCAAGGACACTGGTCTATTGTTTAGAGCCGTATCCCTTCTTACCTTTTTGAAGATAGGTATCATGTTCGCTTGTTTCCAGCATTTTGGAATCTCCCCTGACTCCGGTGACTTTTTAAATATGATGCTTAGTGCCACTGATATTGAGTTTGTGCTTTTTTAAAGTACATAAGGGGATATATCAACAGGACCTGTAGCTTTATAGACATCTAACTCCGTCAGCGCTTTGCATACCTCTGCGGCTGAAAGGCTGATGGTCTCTAATACTGGCCCATGAGCCTCTATCTCTGCAATCTGAGGGGGTGGGGTAGTTTCTAGTGTAAATACTGACTGAAACTCCTTGTTCAATTCTTTGCAGATCTCTTCATCCGTCTTAGTAATGCTTACATCCGCTCTCACAAGCCTTAAAACCTTTTCTTTTACATTCAGTTTTCCTCTGATAAAGCTGTGGAAAAGCTTGGGATTTTCTTTAGCCTTCCTGGTGATGTCTCTCTCATAGTTACTCTCTGTCTCTCTTCTTTTACTTAGGTAATCATTTCTTGCTCTCCATAAGGTTTGCCAGGCATTTATGTTTTTTTTCTTCCTATACCTTTCCCAGCATTTGTCTCTCCACTCCTTAACTTTCTTACACTCATTATCGAATCATTTCTCTATGGCATGACTTACACCTACTTTGGTGACAAGTATGCAGCAATCTACTATCTTCCCATATTTCTCACAAAAGATGTCGTATATATCTTGTACAGATTTTTTGTAAAATAAGGTCCTTTCAGTCAATAATTGCAAAAAGCTCATTCATTTTGATGTAATCTCCTTTTGGATCGTTCCTCCTCATGTCCTCAGTGCCTTTACTCTCAGGCAGCACATCTTCAATGATGTATTGATTAACAACACACAGTGGTCAGTCGGTCCCATTGGTGGTTCATACTCAATTTTTTCAATATCCAACACATTATCTATGAATACTAGATCAAGTAGTGATGGCTAATCCCCACCGCTGGCCCTCGTTGGTTCCAGTACATATTGGTGTAGGAAATTCCCTTGTACACAATCTAAGAATTTTGCCCTGATTGAGTCCTCACCACTTTATGGGTGAAGATTTATCTATTTACCTTTTTATGATTAAAATCTTCCATAATCAAAATCCTACATTTTCTCTCCCGTGCCATGTTAGCAACTGAGTTTATGACTTCATTAGTACCCATATGACTTTCCTCATAAACTTCTAGCCTATGTTGGTTCCTTGGTGGGTTATATACAACAGTTATTATAATGCTCTCTGACCCAGTATTTATGCGAGCAACATGAAATTTCTTGAACTCACTTTCTATATCCAAGTTTATTTCTTCAACCTGAATCCTTTAAATTTTGAGCAGTGCTATCCCTCCACCAGTCCTCTCAGATCTTTCAACCCTTAACATTCTGAAGCCTTAAGGAAAAACTGTGACACTGTTTATGTCCTCACTCAACTTAGTTTTTGTAACCGCTACTATATCTACCTTACTGTTGTGAATCCTATCTTTTAATTCTACTGCCTTACCAGCTAATCCATCAGAATTTGTGCATAAAAATCTTGATGAGGCTCCATCCCCTGATCTTCTGTCATTATTTTCTTTATCACCCCTTTGTATGGAAGAACTTTGAAATGAAAATTTTCTTCTCTTCTTCATTTCTTTCCTCGTTTAACCTTCTAGCCTCTTGAAAGAAGTTTCTGATCTTTTCCATCTCTTCCTGTGTTCTGTACTGTCTAATTTACACTTCTTTGACTTCTTGAAGGTCTTTTAGACTTTTTTCCTCATCAATATATCTTTGCATGTGTCCCCTCTCTCAAAGGTTGCTTTTGTTGATCTCTGGTTTCCCTCCCTCGAATATTTACCAAGTTGGTGAATGTTTACAATATCTCCAGGACAACAAACTACTCCAAGCTTTCTTATTAGGTCTACAACCCTAGCTTTTTCTTCAAGTCTCCCCTGCCATGTTGGCCCCTGGGATTCGCTTATGCCTGAGATTACCACTGTCTTCTCTTTATCAAGTGCCTGTTTAATTAGTTTATTTGCCCTTTCCATCACAATGTCTTTAGTTTTTTTTCGATAACTGTCTTTTTATAGTCAACTGTTTGTATGATTCCATGGCCACCACCTTCACAGCCTCTTTTGCTGCCACATTCCCCTTTAGTGCATCAGCAAAGGAAGTTTTCATGGCATTATGTTCCCTATTCATCTCCTGAAAGTCTATTCTATACTGTTCAAAGTTTTCCTTAATCTAGACAATCCAAGCTGCAATCTCGTCTCTCTCAGAAGAGAGCAGTGAACTAACATTTAATTAATTTAGGTTGTCATTCAGCTGTTTGTTGTTATCTTCTTATTTAGAATTCTTGTTTCTAGTTGACTCTTTTCCCCTTCTAGCTTTTTTATTCATTTTTCTTGTTTCTTTTCTCTCCTGCCCTTGTGCTTTATTTGCTTCCTCCAAACTTCTTATTTCCTCTCTAGTGTTTCATTCTCTTTTGTTTCTCTATCCATGCTCCAAATGTTATTATCAAAATTTATAACCATTGTCTCTAATTCCTTGATTTTCTGTTTTAATCTCATAATTGCTAATCCTCCTCCTCCTCCTGCTACATCCCATGGAGATCCCTTATCATCCCTCCCCGACCAATGGATGGTGGGGATTTGGGACAGAGATGGCCTCATTTTCATGGTTTCCCTTTCACAGAATATGGAAAGAAGAAGAAGAAAAAAGAGAGAAAAAGAAGAGAGAAAAGCTTTTATTTAAGCTTCACACAGAATTTCTATAGTTTCTTATAAGTACTATTTAATTACTCAATTCATCTCTTTTCTGGTAACACACATCCCAACTTAAAATTTGACTTTGGTAAGTTGAGGGATAAAAAATGCAAAACAAAAGTCTACTTGAAGGAAAATTCGAATTTGTACCTGAGGAGACACCCACCTGTTTCTGCTATATATTCCTCTTAACTGATAAACGCACTTGCCAACCAAGGTATGTTATCACAGGATCAGACTTTATATTTTACTCAGTATATACAAAGAAAAAGTTATAAAAGAGAAAGCTAAAAGAAAAACATGAAAAAAATAAGACAGGTGTGCTACTTGGCAATTAACTCAGTACTATGTGTGTGTGTGTGTGTGTGTGTGTGTGATTACCTAATTGTGATTACCTAATTGTGTTTACGGGAAAGAGCCCAAAGCTCGTATCTTCCCGTCTCCTGATCGCTTCCATTTTGTACTTAGTGATACTTATCATACCTGTCCTTAAAGCTATGGATTGAGATAGCATTAACTACCTCCTCGCTTAGCGAATTCCAATTATCAACTACTCTTACACTGAAAAAGTATTTCCTTACATCCTGCAAAGAAGTTTTCTTACGAAGCTTCAAACTATGACCTCTAGTTTTAGAGCCAGCCATATCAAAATATCGATCCCTATCCACTCTATCATAACCATGAAGAAATTTAAAGACTGTCACCATATCCCCCCTCACTCTTCTAGCTTCGAGTGATGGTAAGTCTAATTCCCTCAGCCTCTCATCATAACTGAGATTGCGTATTTCTGGCACCAGTTTCGTGGCATGTCTTTGAACTTTTTCAAGCTTAGCTATGTGCTTTTTCAAGTGCGGATTCCAAAAGGGGGCTGCATATTCGAGTTTTGGCCTCACATAGGTTACATAAATATTTCTGAACATTTCCTTGTCCATGTGCCTGAAGGCTACCCTTACATTTGATAAGAATGCATATGCTGCCCTTACTATACCATTTATATGTATTTCTGGAGACAAATCTGCCAGTATGTTTACTCCTAGATCTCTCTCATTTTCTGTCTCTTGAAGTTGTACTCCAGCCACAGAGTAGTCAAGCTTGGGCCTTCTTGCACTTGTACCCATTCTCATTACCTTACATTTTGAAGTATTGAATTTCATTAGCCACTTTTCTGACCACTCATGTGTGCGTGTGTGTGCGTGTGTGAGATAACCTAATTGTGATTACCTAATTGTGTTTACGGGAAAGAACCCAAAGCTCGTATCTTCCCGTCTCCTGATCGCTTCCATTTTGTACTTAGTGATACTTATCATACCTGTCCTTAAAACTATGGATTGAGTTAGCATTAACTACCTCCTCGCTTAGTGAATTCCAATTATTACCTCCTGCAAAGAAGTTTTCTTACAAAGCTTCAAACTATGACCTCTAGTTCTAGAGCCAGCCATATCAAAACATTGATTCCTATCCACTCTATCATAACCATGAAGGAATTTAAAGACTGTCACCATATCCCCCTTCAATCTTCTAGCTTCGAGTGATGGCAAGTCTAATTCCCTCAGCCTCTGATCATAACTGAGATTGCGTATTTCTGGCACCAGTTTCGTGGCATGTCTTTGAATTTTTTCAAGCTTAACTACGTGCCTTTTCAAGTGCGGATTCCAAAAGGGGCTTGCATATTCAAGTTTTGACCTCACATAGGTTACATAAATATTTCTGAACATTTCCTTGTCCATGTGCCCGAAGGCTACCCTTACATATGATAAGAAAGCATATGCTGCCCTTACTATGCCATTTATATGTATTTCTGGAGACAAATCTGCCAGTATGTTTACTCCTAGATCTCTCTCATTTTCTGTCTCTTGAAGTTGTACTCCAGCCACCTAGTAGTCAAGCTTGGGCCTTCTTGCACTTGTACCCATTCTCATTACCGTACATTTTGAAGTATTGAATTTCATTAGCCACTTTTTTGACCACTCATGGAGACTATTTAGATCTTCCCGAAGTTCTCTACTGTGTGTGTAATTACCTAATTGTAATTACCTAATTGTGTTTACGGGAAAGAGCCCAAAGCTCATATCTTCCCGTCTCCTGATCGCTTCCATTTTATACTTAGTGATACTTATCATACCTGTCCTTAAAACTATGGATTGAGTTAGCATTAACTACCTCCTCGCTTAGTGAATTCCAATTATTACCTCCTGCAAAGAAGTTTTCTTACAAAGCTTCAAACTATGACCTCTAGTTCTAGAGCCAGCCATATCAAAATATTGATCCCTATCCACTCTATCATAACCATGAAGGAATTTAAAGACTGTCACCATATCCCCCTTCAATCTTCTAGCTTCGAGTGATGGCAAGTCTAATTCCCTCAGCCTCTGATCATAACTGAGATTGCGTATTTCTGGCACCAGTTTCGTGGCATGTCTTTGAATTTTTTCAAGCTTAACTACGTGCCTTTTCAAGTGCGGATTCCAAAAGGGGCCTGCATATTCAAGTTTTGACCTCACATAGGTTACATAAATATTTCTGAACATTTCCTTGTCCATGTGCCCGAAGGCTACCCTTACATATGATAAGAAAGCATATGCTGCCCTTACTATACCATTTATATGTATTTCTGGAGACAAATCTGCCAGTATGTTTACTCCTAGATCTCTCTCATTTTCTGTCTCTTGAAGTTGTACTCCAGCCACCGAGTAGTCAAGCTTGGGCCTTCTTGCACTTGTACCCATTCTCATTACCATACATTTTGAAGTATTGAATTTCATTAGCCACTTTTTTGACCACTCATGGAGACTATTTAGATCATCCCGAAGTTCTCTACTGTGTGTGTAATTACCTAATTGTAATTACCTAATTGTGTTTACGGGAAAGAGCCCAAAGCTCATATCTTCCCGTCTCCTGAGCGCTTCCATTTTATACTTAGTGATACTTATCATACCTGTCCTTAAAACTATGGATTGAGTTAGCATTAACTACCTCCTCACTTAGTGAATTCCAATTATTACCTCCTGCAAAGAAGTTTTCTTACAAAGCTTCAAACTATGACCTCTAGTTCTAGAGCCAGCCATATCAAAATATTGATCCCTATCCACTCTATCATAACCATGAAGGAATTTAAAGACTGTCACCATATCCCCCTTCAATCTTCTAGCTTCGAGTGATGGCAAGTCTAATTCCCTCAGCCTCTGATCATAACTGAGATTGCGTATTTCTGGCACCAGTTTCGTGGCATGTCTTTGAACTTTTTCAAGCTTAACTACGTGCCTTTTCAAGTGCGGATTCCAAAAGGGGCCTGCATATTCAAGTTTTGACCTCACATAGGTTACATAAATATTTCTGAACATTTCCTTGTCCATGTGCCCGAAGGCTACCCTTACATATGATAAGAAAGCATATGCTGCCCTTACTATGCCATTTATATGTATTTCTGGAGACAAATCTACCAGTATGTTTACTCCTAGATCTCTCTCATTTTCTGTCTCTTGAAGTTGTACTCCAGCCACCGAGTAGTCAAGCTTGGGCCTTCTTGCACTTGTACCCATTCTCATTACCATACATTTTGAAGTATTGAATTTCATTAGCCACTTTTTTGACCACTCATGGAGACTATTTAGATCTTCCCGAAGTTCTCTACTGTGTGTGTAATTACCTAATTGTAATTACCTAATTGTGTTTACGGGAAAGAGCCCAAAGCTCGTATCTTCCCGTCTCCTGATCGCTTCCATTTTATACTTAGTGATACTTATCATACCTGTCCTTAAAACTATGGATTGAGTTAGCATTAACTACCTCCTCGCTTAGTGAATTCCAATTATTACCTCCTGCAAAGAAGTTTTCTTACAAAGCTTCAAACTATGACCTCTAGTTCTAGAGCCAGCCATATCAAAATATTGATCCCTATCCACTCTATCATAACCATGAAGGAATTTAAAGACTGTCACCATATCCCCCTTCAATCTTCTAGCTTCGAGTGATGGCAAGTCTAATTCCCTCAGCCTCTGATCATAACTGAGATTGCGTATTTCTGGCACCAGTTTCGTGGCATGTCTTTGAACTTTTTCAAGCTTAACTACGTGCCTTTTCAAGTGCGGATTCCAAAAAGGGCCTGCATATTCAAGTTTTGACTTCACATAGGTTACATAAATATTTCTGAACATTTCCTTGTCCATGTGCCCGAAGGTTACCCTTACATATGATAAGAAAGCATATGCTGCCCTTACTATGCCATTTATATGTATTTCTGGAGACAAATCTGCCAGTATGTTTACTCCTAGATCTCTCTCATTTTCTGTCTCTTGAAGTTGTACTCCAGCCACCGAGTAGTCAAGATTGGGCCTTCTTGCACTTGTACCCATTCTCATTACCATACATTTTGAAGTATTGAATTTCATTAGCCACTTTTTGACCACTCATGGAGACTATTTAGATCTTCCCGAAGTTCTCTACTGTGTGTGTAATTACCTAATTGTAATTACCTAATTGTGTTTACGGGAAAGAGCCCAAAGTTCGTATCTTCCCGTCTCCTGATCGCTTCCATTTTATACTTAGTGATACTTATCATACCTGTCCTTAAAACTATGGATTGAGTTAGCATTAACTACCTCCTCGCTTAGTGAATTCCAATTATTACCTCCTGCAAAGAAGCTTTTCTTACAAAGCTTCAAAGTATGACCTCTAGTTCTTGAGCCAGCCATATCAAAATATTGATCCCTATTAACTCTATCATAACCATGAAGGAATTTAAAGACTGTCACCATATCCCCCTTCAATCTTCTAGCTTCGAGTGATGGCAAGTCTAATTCCCTCAGCCTCTGATCATAACTGAGATTGCGTATTTCTGGCACCAGTTTCGTGGCATGTCTTTGAACTTTTTCAAGCTTAACTACGTGCCTTTTCAAGTGCGGATTCCAAAAGGGGCCTGCATATTCAAGTTTTGACCTCACATAGGTTACATAAATATTTCTGAACATTTCCTTGTCCATGTGCCCGAAGGCTACCCTTACATATGATAAGAAAGCATATGCTGCCCTTACTATGCCATTTATATGTATTTCTGGAGACAAATCTGCCAGTATGTTTACTCCTAGATCTCTCTCATTTTCTGTCTCTTGAAGTTGTACTCCAGCCACCGAGTAGTCAAGCTTGGGCCTTCTTGCACTTGTACCCATTCTCATTACCATACATTTTGAAGTATTGAATTTCATTAGCCACTTTTTTGACCACTCATGGAGACTATTTAGATCTTCCCGAAGTTTTCTACTGTGTGTGTAATTACCTAATTGTAATTACCTAATTGTGTTTACGGGAAAGAGCCCAAAGCTCATATCTTCCCGTCTCCTGATCTCTTCCATTTTATACTTAGTGATACTTATCATACCTGTCCTTAAAACTATGGATTGAGATAGCATTAACTACCTCCTCGCTTAGCGAATTCCAATTATCAACTACTCTTACACTGAAAAAGTATTTCCTTACATCCTGCAAAGAAGTTTTCTTGCAAAGCTTCAAACTATGACCTCTAGTTCTTGAGCCAGCCATATCAAAATATCGATCCCTATCCACTCTGTCATAACCATGAAGGAATTTAAAGACTGTCACCATATCCACCCTCAATCTTCTAGCTTCGAGTGATGGTAAGTCTAATTCCTTCAGCCTCTCATCATAACTGAGATTGCGTATTTCTGGCACCAGTTTCGTGGTATGTCTTTGAACTTTTTCAAGCTTAGCTATGTGCTTTTTCAAGTGCGAATTCCAAAAGGGGGCTGAATATTCCAGTTTTGGCCTCACATAGGTTACATAAATATTTCTGAACATTTCCTTGTCCATGTGCCTGAAGGCTACCCTTACATTTGATAAGAATGCATATGCTGCCCTTACTATGCCATTTATATGTATTTCTGGAGACAAATCTGCCAGTATGCTTATTCCTAGATCTCTCTCATTTTCTATTCTCTTGAAGTTGTACTCCAGCCACCGAGTAGTCAACCCTTGGCCTTCTTGCACTTGTACCCATTCTCATTACCTTACATTTTGAAGTATTGAATTTCATTAGCCACTTTTCTGACCACTCATGCAGACTATTTAGATCTTCCTGAAGTTCTCTACCATTTTTCTCGTTTCTTACTTTCTTCACAATCTTTGCATCATCTGCAAACATATTCATGAATGAATTTACAGACTATAACCCCCCGTCTCCTGGTCGGTTCCATTTTTGTATTTTTTTTTTTTAGGGTGTGACACTAGGACGGACCAAAATAATGAAATTAAACTGCTCTCAACTGGCCTGGGAATGAAGAAAACAAAGTAAAGAGAAACAGAGATGGAGAGTGCTGTGACTTTGTAATGCTTATCATACTTTTCCTTAAAACCATGGATTGAGTTAGAATTAACTACCTCCTCGTTTAGCGAATTCTAATCATCAACTACTCTTACACTAAAAAAGTACTTCCTTGCATCCAGCAAAGAAATTATCTTACGAAACTTCAAACTATGACCTTTAGTTCTAATGCTAGCCATATCAAAATATCGATCCCTATCCACTGTGTCATAACCATAAAAGAATTTAAATACAGTCACCATATCCCCCCTCATTCTTCTAGCTTCGAGTGATGGTAAATCTACTTCCCTCAGTCTCTCCTTATAACTCAGATTGCGTATTTATGGCACAGTTTGAACATTTTCCAGCTTAATTATGTGGGTTTTCAAGTCTGATTTCCTAATGGGGGCTGTATATTTAAGCTTTGACCTCACATAGGTTACATTTCCTTGTCCATGTGCCTGAAGATTACCCTTACATTTGCTTAGAAAAAACATACTCCCCTAACTATGCCTTTTATACGTATTTCTGGAGACAAATCTGCCAGTATGTTCACTTCTAGATCTCTGTCATTCTCTGTCTCTTGAAGTTCTATCCAGCTATTGAGTATTTTTAAGCTTGGGCCCTCTCGCAATTGTACCCATTCCCATTACCTTACATTTAGAAGTACTGAATTTCATTAGTCACTTTTCTGACCACTCATGTAAACTATTTAGATCTTCCTGAAGTTCTCTAACATTGTTCTAGTCTTTTACTTTCTTCACAATCTTTGCATCATCTGCAAACATATTCGTGGATGAATCTAGAGACTTTGGTAGGTCCTTTACATATACAAGGAACAAAAGTGGTCCTAAAATTGAACTCTACAGAACTCCACAGTTTGCCTTACTCTAACCCTCTGTTCCCTTCCTTCTAAGTAAGTTATTATCCATTCCAGGGCATTTTCACCCATTCTCGCCATTTCTTGCTGCTTCTTAATAAGTCTCTCATGTGGGAGAGTATCAAATGCTGGCTGGAAGTACAGCAATAGGCAGTCTTCCCAGCCCTCTCTTTCCTGTAAGATTCGGCTTACCTCATCATAAAATTCTAATAAGTTTGTTACTGTTGATCTACCTTCTCTGAAGCCATGTTGTCTCACTGACAAAAAGTTGAAGGATTCCAAGTGAAGAGAGATGTGCTTTCTTAGTACTTTCTCCATAACTTTGCAAACTATGCTTGAAGATAGGGTACCATGTTCTCTTGTTTCCAGTATCTTGGAAGTTATCCAGATTCCAGCAACTTTTTAGATATGATAAATAGTTCTGCCAATATTGATATAGCGCATTTATTAAGTACATAAGGGGATGTATCATCAAGACCTGTAGCTTTATGGACATCTAACTCTGTCAGCACTTTGCATACCTCTGTTGCTGAAAAGATGAGGTTCTTTTATACTGGTTATGAGGTCCTATCTCTGCAATCCGAGGGGGTTTGATATTTACTGCTGTAAATACAAACTGAACCTTTTTGTTTACTTCTTTGCAGATATCTTCGTCCATCTCAGTGATGCTTCCATTCGTCCTTTTCAGCTTTAAAACCTGTTTGTTGATCTTCAGTTTTCCTCTGATAAAGTTGTGGAAAAGTATGGGATTTTCTTTAGCCTTCCTGGTGATATTACTTTTATAGTCTCTCTCTGCCTCTCTTCTTTTATTTAGGTAATCATATATTGCTCTTCTATAAGTCTGCCAGGTATTAATGCTTTTTCACCTATACCTTTTCCAGAATTTCTCTCCACTTCTTACCTCTCTTGCACTCATTACTGAGCCATTTCCTTCTGGCATGAATAACTCCTATTTTGGTAGATGGTATGCAAAAATCTACTATCTTCCCATATTCCTACTTTTTTTTTTAGTGTGCCACTGGGACAGGCAAAGACTGCCCTCATCAGACGAAGGAAAAGAAAAAGGTTAAGGACAAGGCAGAGATGAGGTAATGGCACACAAAGGAAAAGACAGTCAGAAAAAGCAGTCAAAGTACAGAGGACCCAGATATATGGAGGACTAGGCTCTGAGATGACGATAAATCTGCTTTTTGAAGGATGATAGGTCATAGAATTAGGAAAGACAGAAAGAGGAAGAGAGTTCCAGAGTTTGGAGGTAATAGGAAGAAGCAGTCACTGCACCGACCAATCCGCGAGCTACAAATCTCCGCACAGTTCCTGTGAGATGAGGCCGCTTGGCGAGAGTTACGCGGCCCCGGCAGTGGGGGAGGGATGCAACTCGCCAACTCATCAGAGCAGCGATGGAAGCAGTAGCAATAGAAAAGCGAAAGGGAAGATACCTTACGGCGAAGAGAGAGAGAATCCAGGTTAGAAGTTAGAGAAGGATCATTAATGAGTCTGACTGCCTTAGATTCAACCCTATCAAGAAGATAATAAAGGAAGAAGCACCCCAGATGTGCGAGCAGTATTCTAAGCAGGGACGGATAAGACCTTTATAAATTTTAAAAGATGTTGTACATTTTTCATACTGATTTGTTGTTAAATAAGGTCCTCCAGTCAAAAACTTCAAAAGGCTTATTAATTTTAATGCAATCCTCTTTCAGATAGTTCCTCCTCGTGTCCTCAGCACCTTTACTTTCAGGCAGAACTTCTTTGATGATATGCTCCATAACAACACTCGATGGTCACTCTCTGTAATTGGTGGTTCATACCCAGTTTATTCAATATCCTGCACATTATCTATGAATACTGGCTCACGTTGGTTCCAGTTGGTGTAGGAAGTTCCCTTGTACACTGTTTAAGACTCTTGCTCCGAATGAGTCCTCCCCACTGTTTGGGTCAAGGTTTATCCAATTTATTTCTTTTTCTGTACCGTAATACTGAACAGGGTATTTTTTTTCATAATATTCAATTCAATTAACTCAGTGGTAGAGTGCTTGAGTCGGGATTGACTAACACAGGTTTGCTTCCACAGCAGGACGTTAGGACAAGCATCTAGTCCTAATCCCCCAGCACTGACATTGTGACATGTCTATGTGTGTTTATATATATATATATATATATATATATATATATATATATATATATATATATATATATATATATATATATATATGTATATATACATGTATATATATATATATATATATATATATATATATATATATATATATATATATATATATATATATATATATATATATATATATATATATATATATATATATATATATATATATATATATATATATATATATATATATATATATATATATATATATATATATATATATATATATATATATATATATATATATATATATATATATATATATATATATATATATATATATATATATATATATATATATATATATATATATATATATAAACACACATACTCATGTCACAATGTCAGTGCTGGGGGATTAGGACTGGATGCTTTTCCTAACGTCCTGCTGTGGAATCGAACCTGTGTTAGTCAATCCCGACTCAAGCACTCTACCACTGAGTTAATTGAAGTGAATGTTATAAAAAAAAATACCCTGTTCAGTATTACGGCACAGAAAAAGATATATATATATATATATATATATATATATATATATATATATATATATATATATTATATATATATATATATATATATATTAAATTATAATTTTTATTTACAGAATGTAAAGTTGCTGCTTTTGCAAATTTGTCTCTTTCTCTTCGCTGTAAGGTATCTTCCTTTTCTCTTTCTATCGTTACTACTTTGATCGTTGCATCCCACCCCCATTGCTGAGGCCGCGTAGCACTCACCAAGCGGCCTCGTCTCACAGGTACTGTGTGGAGATTTGTAGGTCACGGATTGGTTGGTGCAGCGACTGCTTCTTCCCATCCACCCACAGACTTTGAAACTCTCCTCCTCCTTCTGTCATTCCTAATTCTTATGACCTATCTTCCTCCTAAAAGCATATCTATCGTGATATCAGGGCCTAATCCTGCTTTATCTCCAGGTCCTCAGTACTTCATTTATTATATCAGACACTCCTTTCTCTATTGTGTATTATTTCCTTATTTTTACCTTGTCCATAAGCTTCTACTCTTGCTTGATTTTTTTATTAATGTTTTGTTTTTGCCTGGGTCTCATGAGGACAGTTTTCTTGCCTGTTCCTTCGTTACTTAAAAAAAAAAGAATTATATATATATATATATATATATATATATATATATATATATATATATATATATATATATATATATATATATATATATATATTGTGTGTGTAATTACCTAATCGTAATTACCAATTTGTGCTTACGGGAAAGAGCACCATGCTCGTAACTTCCCATCTCCTGGTCGGTTCCATTATGTACTTAGTGAAACTTAACATTAACTACCTCCTCGTTTAGTGAATTCCAATTATTTAACTACTCTTACACTAAAAAAGTATTTCCTTCCATCCTGCAAAGAAGTTTTCGTATGGAACTTCAAACTATGACCTCTAGTTCTAGTGCCAGCCATTTCAAAATATTGATCCATATCCACTCTGTCATAACCATAAAGAAATTTAAAAACCGTCACCATATCCCTCCTAATTCTTCTAGCTTCGAAAGATGGTAAGTCTAATTCCCTCAACCTCTCCTCATATCTGAGATTGCGTATTTCTGGCACCAGTTTCGTGGCATGTCATTAAACTTTTTCAAGCTTAACTACGTGCTTTTTTTAAGAGTGGATTCCAAAAGGGGACTCCATATTCAAGCTTTGGCCTCACATAGGTTGCATGAATATTTCTTAACATTTCCTTGTCCATGTGCCCGAAGGTTATCCTTACATTTGCTAAGAAAGCATATTCTGCCTTACTATGCCATTTATATGCATTTCTGGAGACAAATCTTCCAGTATGTTTACTTCTAGATCTCTCTCATTCTCTGTCTCTTGAACTTCTACTCCTGTCATTTGGTAGTCAAGTTTGGGCTTTCTTGCAATTGAACCCATTCTTATTACCTTACATTTAGAAGTATTGAATTTCATTAGCCACTTTTCTGACCACTCATGCAGACTATTTAGGTCTTCCTGAAGTTCTCTATCATTGTTCTCATCTCTTACTTTCTTCCCAGTTTTTGCATCATCTGCAAACATATTCATGAATGAATGTACAGGCTCTGGTAAGTCTTTTACATTTTCAAGGAGCAACAGTGGCCCTAAAACTGAACCCTGTCAAACCCTGCCACTAACTCTTCACCATTCAGAAACTGCTTGTCTTACTCTAGTCCTCTGTTCCCTTCCTTCTAAGTTAGTTTTTATCCATTCCAAGACATTTCCACCTTTCCTCGCCATTGCTTGCAGCTTCTTAATAAGTCTCCTGTGTGAGACCTTGTCAAATGTTTTCTGGAAGTCTAGGAATATGCCATATGCCCAGCCCTCTCTTTCCTGTAAAATTCGGCATACTTCATCATAATATTGTAATAAGTTTGTTACTGTTGATCCTCCTTCTCTTAAGGCATGTTGTTTCGCTGACAAAAAGTTGAAGGATTCCAAGTGAGGAGAGATGTGTTTTCTTAGTAGTTTGTCCACAGCCTTGCATACTATGCTTGTCAAGGCAACAGGTCTATAGCTTAGAGTTGTACCCCTCCTTTTCTTTTTGAAGATAGGTATTATGTTTGCTTGTTTCCAGCATCTTGGAATCTCCCCTGATTCCAGAGAGTTTTCAAATAAGATACATAGTGCCGCTTATATTGATTTAGGCTATTTCTTACCAATCAAAGGAATCTTAGGTGGTCCCTCCTACTTCAGACCTAAAATCTTCAAGTTCACCATGTCAGAGGCACAGAAAATATATTCGCTGATGCCTTATCACATGGATTTGAAGCGTATGGTCCCTCCTAATACTGTGAGCTGCTTGTTTGTGGTTGCCTCTCTTCATTACCTCTTCTGGGTTCCCCTGCAGAGGTTTTTGGCGTGGGGGTATGTTACAACCCCAAAGCAGCTTGTTAACCCTTTTAACTACCAATACCGCTGCTCAACCAAGCAGCTTTCACTTCACCTCGAACAGCCAATCAGAATGAAGTTTCTGGCCTTACCCTCGACCCTACTTTAGAAGGCAGTCTTAGCCCCACTACCTCCCCACTGTCCGAGGCTTTAAATACCCGGTTAGGAAGACTGGCGACAGAGAACAGTTCAAGCCCAGCGATCATCACGTCATACCAGGAGTATATTCCCCGGCCAGGTTTATATATTTCTTCCACCTGGAGCTCCTTGTTTTTGTATTGTATATTCTTTGTTGTGTATTAGTTTATTGCTCTCCTCCCAGATTCCATTTCACTTTTGATGTCAGTTAAAAGTCATAGTAATTATCATTATTAATTCCTTGTTGTGTTGTAATATTTATTAATTTAATTTTTATTTTGTCTGTTTTTTTAATCTGTAGGTTTGTATTAATGTAATGTGTTTTTGTATGTTTTTGTTAATCTGTAGGTTTATATTAATAATGTGTTTTTGTCTGTTTTGTTAATCTTTAGGTTTGTATTGATGTAATGTGTTTTTGTGTGTTTTTGTTAATCTGTAAGTTTATATTAATGTTATGTGTTTATGTCTGTTTTGTTAATCTGTAGGTTTGTAAAATCTCAGACTATAATTCCTATTGTATTATTTGAAACTGATATTACAATTGTTATAAATTGTTCACCTTCTTTCCATGCCCTTCATTATTTTGAGTCAGATAAGAGTATTTATCCATTGCCACATGGTCATATATTAGTCCTGGGTCCTGGGTATGAAAAACTTGAATTTGGTATTTACCAGTCAGACCTGGGTATAATACCAACCTCACTCGTGGTTTCGTTTTTGCATTTAATTCAACTCCCAATCTCATTCAGGACCAACAATAATCAAATAAGCACATTACCTTATGTCAAAACATGAATCATTTTTACCCCGGCTAGGCTTGAAACTAGGACTTATAATTACTAAGTCAAGGCGCTACCAACTATGCAACAGAAGGTATAAAAGGGAAACAGACCTTACAGCTTATATATGGTATACTAGGGATGAACGCATTCTATCTGTATGCCACTTTGTTCATATTACAGTTTCTCCCACCTCACTCGTGGTTTTGTTTTTGCATTTAATTCAATTCCCAATCTCATTCAGGACCAACAATAATCAAATAAGCACATTACCATATGTGAAAACTTGAATCATTATTACCATGACCGGGCTTGAACCTAGGACTTATAATTGCTAAGCCAAGGCACTACCAACTACACCACAGATAACCCAAAAGGGAAACAGACCTTACAGCTTATATATGCTATACTAGGAATGAATGCATTCTATCTGATTGCCACTTTGTTCATATTACACTTTCCCCCAACCTCACTCATGGTTTCGTTTTTGCATTTAATTCAACTCCCAATCTCATTTATGACCAACAATAATAAAATAAGCACTATGCCATATGTGAAAACATGAATTATTTTTACCCCAACCGGTCTTGAACCTAGGACTTATAATTACTAAACCAAGGCTCTACCATGTACGCCATAGAAGATCTAAAAGGGAAACAGACCTTACAGCTTATATATGCTATACTAGGAATGAACGCATTCTATCTGAATACCACTTTGTTCATATTACAGTTTCCCCCAGCCTCGTGGTTTCATTTTTGCATTTAATTCAACTCTCAATCTCATTCAGACCTAACAATAATCAAATAAGTACATTACCATATGTCAAAACACGCCTCATTTTTACCCCGACTGGGACTTGAACCTAGGACTAATAATTACTAAGCTAAGGCACTTCCAACTACACCACAGAAGGTCTAAATGGGAAACAGACCTAACAGCTTATATCTGCTATACTTGGAATGAACACATTCTATCTGAATGCCACTATGTTCATATCACAGTTTCCCCCGACCTCACTCATGGTTTAGTTTTTGCATTTAATTTAATTCCCAATCTCATTCAGGACCAACAATAATCAAATAAGCACATTACCATATGTGAAAACATGATTAATTTTTACCCCGACTGGGACTTGAACCTATGACTTATAATTACTAAGCCAAGGCTCTACCAACTACACCACAGAAGGTCTAAAAGGGAAACAGACCTTACAGCCTATATCTGCTATACTGGGAATGAACGCATTCTATCTGAATGAAAATATGTTCATATTACAGTTACCCTCAACTTCACTCGTGGTTTCGATTTTGCAATTGATTCAACTCCCAATTTCTTTCAGGACCAACAACAATCAAATAAGCACATTACCAAATGTGTTCATTCCTAGTATAGCAGATATAAGCTGTAAAGTCTGTTTCCCTTTTAGACCTTCTGTGGTGTAGTTGGGAGCGGCTGGGCTTAGTAATTATAAGTCCTAGGCTCAAGTCCCGGTCGGGGTAAAAATGATTCATGCTTTCACATATGGTAATGTGCTTATTTGATTATTGTTGGTCCTGAATGAGATTGGGAGTTGATTTAAATGCAAAAACGACACGACGAGTGAGGTTGGGGGAAACTGTAATATGAACATAGTGGCATTCAGCTAGAATGCGTTCATTCCTAGTATAGCAGTTATAAGCTGTAAGGTCTGTTTCCCTTTTAGACCTTCTGTGGTGTAGTTGGTAGCGCCTTGGCTTAGTAATTATATGTCCTAAGTTCAAGTCCCAGTCGGGGTAAATATGATTCATGTTTTCACATACGATAATGTGCTTATTTGATTATTGTTGGTCCTGAATGAGATTGGGAGTTGAATTAAATGCAAAAACGAAACCATGAGTGAGGTTTGGGGGAAACTGTTATATGAACATAGTGGCATTCAGACAGAATGTTCATTCCTAGTATAGCAGATATAAGCTGTAAGGTCTGTTTCCCTTTTAGACCATCTGTGGTGTAGTTGGTAACTCCTTGGCTTATTAATTATAAGTCCTAGGGTCAAGTCCCAGTTGGGGTTAAAAATGAT
>JAXCGZ010022826.1:72500-82500 GCA_037179515.1 Halocaridina rubra | reverse complement strand
CTGGTCCATGGGTTGGAGGAGAGGAGTGGTTTTTGGGGACAGAAATTTTACTCCCATGAAGTTGTATTAAATATTAAGGTCTTCGTCCAAACCTGGAGGATGGGCAGGAGCATTGTCCATTATGAAAAGACACTTAAGGTGCAAACCTTTTTCCGCAAGATATTTTTTGTTAGCTGGCACAAAAACTTCAGTCAACCATTCTAAGAATAGGATACGTGCAATGCAATATATAACCTCCATGTTACAGGAAGTCTAGTGTTCAACACATTATTGCTCTTAAAAACACGTAGATTTTCAAAGTTGTTGACTAAAAGATGTTTAATCTTGCAATCCCCACTTGCATTAGCGCACAATAAAAGTGTAAGCCCGTTCTTCATTGGTTTGTGGCCAGGCAGTGACTTCTCATCTTGGCTTATGTAGGGCCTTCCAAACATTTTTTCCAAAACAGTGCTGTTCCATCACAGTTAAAAACTTGCTGCAAGACGTAACCTTTACTTTTGATAAATTTAGCGAATCCTAGTACATAGGCTTCTGCTACCGCCTCTCCATGCCTAACAAAACTATGAATTCCAGTTCATCGATGACATTTTTCAAACCAGCCTCTACTAGCTTTAACTTCATCAATTTTAGCGCCATTAGCACTCTGAGTGTTTGCTACTAAATCATAGTGTAACTGTAGAGCCTTCATGCATATTATAGCCTCATTAACATTATCTTCCGCAAGCTCTTTTTCAGTTATTCCAACTAACAATAGGTTTTATAACTATTCTATGATCAGAGATCCATGGTTTGTTAAAACAGTCACTCCTTTAGCCACGTCATTTGCCTTTAAGATCTCTTTATTCTCCAAAATAGTACAGATGGTCAATTTCTTCATGTCATACTGCGTGGCGAGATCAGAAACACGAATACCATTCTCATGTTTAGTTATTAATTCTTTTTTTGTTATCTCTATAATAAGTTTAGGCTTTTTAACACCAACATCACTAACACTTTTCACTTTCTTAGGAGCCATAATGAGAGCTAGATTAAACTAAAAAGCAAAAAAATAATTGGAAATCTACAACAAAATAACAATAAACAAACTTCACAGTGCAGGCACCAATGTAAAACTGAGAGCAAACGCGCGGTACCTGGCAAACATGGTCGCCCAGGCGGATGTGCATATGTATGTGAGTTTATACCTCGATGATTGTTCATGGGTTGATGTAAAATTTGTTTGAAAATTGTGTTCGTAGGTTGATTTGGTCGTGGTTGGGGGCGTTTGTAGGTGGAGGTTCCACTGTATATATATATATATATATATATATATATATATATATATATATATATATATATATATATATATATATATATATATATATATATATATATATATATATATATATATATATATATATATATATATATATATATATATATATATATATATATATATATATATATATATATATATATATATATATATATATATATATATATATATATATATATATATATATATATATATATATATATATATATATATATATATATATATATATATATATATATATATATATATATATATATATATATATATATATATATATATATATATATATATATATATATATATATATATATATATATATATATATAATTATTTGCTTAAATCATTTAACGTTTTCATTTGATGATTTGTTTCTCTTTCTCTGCCGTAGTCTGTATTTTTGGGTATAGAGAGAGGGTATGAGGTAAAGATTAGCTACCTCCAGAATATCAAATAACATTGTAAGTTGTTAGGTTAGGTTCAATTAGGCTTAATCTATCCAAAGCTAACAAGTTACAGTGTTATTTAATGTTTTAGAGGTCATTAATCTCTTGCTGATTCGAAAGAGGTCGTGCACTGTTATTAATAATAAGCCCTATAGTGGTTTATGAGGTTGGCTGCAAGCATGAGTGTTACATGCCTCTGTATTATCTGAGTTTAAGTTAGGTAGAGCAAGTATATTTGACATGAGGTAATCAAGTTTATATAGATATGTCTTATAGATGTATATCTTAACAGGAATCGTTATGCTATGTTCCACCAGTGTCATAGATCTGCAACTATCGAGCTACAGTGTGCGAGGTGATAATAAATATGCAAGGGTTACTTAACATTTAGTTTATTTAGTTATGCACTTATTCTACACCTCAATGCTCCCCGCCCCCTTAGAGTAAATTTTAAAGTTGTCAGTGCCCAATATACTCTGCTACTTTCTCACTGCTTCTTACTCTCTTTGTATCACCAAGATGGCGGGATGTGGTATGCTGGGGCATGCCTCCACCAATAGGCTTCCAGAAAAAAAGGTTACAACCAATTACCTGTAGCTCAAGGGGCGTGGCTAAAGGAACGCCAATTGGATAAAAGGAACATTCTAACATAATTGCCTATATGTGTATTTTCAAGTGCACATGTATGTATTGGTGGAGGCTGGCTTTCTGCTCTCGTGAACAATACAGAAATGTGTGACATTTCTGACCTCTATCGATCAGGGATACAGAGTTGTGAGAGGCCTATGGGTTGAGCCATAGGTCTTTGTCATCTCTCTGTAAACACACTCTCTACCCAGAAAACCACACTGGAAATATCATATCACACCACTTGAGCCATGTTACACCTCTTAGGTAAAATTACTTTACGACACTCCCCACCACTTCTCCTGAAATGCTCCATTTCAGGCGAAGCATTACACATTTTAGAGAGTGCTATCATTTGTTAATTTTAATTATTTCAGAAAAAAAAACTGGGCAGAAGTATCTAATTTGATGACTTTTCTATAAGATATCAGTTTCATATAATTATCTAAACAGATTACTTCTATGTATTACATATACAAATTTCACATAATTTTCTAAATGTATCATATATAAAAATTTCACACAACTATCTAAATGTATTATATATCAAGATATCACACTATTATCTAAATGTATTATAAATCAAGATTTCACATAATTTTCTACTTGTATTACATATAATGCATTATATATCAAAATTTCACATAATTATCTAAATGTATTATATATCAAAATTTCACACACTTATCTAATTGTATTATATATCAAAATTTCACACAATTATCTAAATGTATTATTTATTAAAACTTCACATAATTATCTAAATGTATTATATATCAAAATTTCACATAATTATCTAAATGTATATATATCAAATTTCACATAATTATCTAAATGTATTATATATCAAAATTTCACATAATTATCTAAATGTATTATGTATCAAAATTTCACATAATTATCTAAATGTATTACATATCAAAATTTCCCTATGCTCCTTAATACATACTAAAGTTTCCTGAAAAAGATTTCATTGTCAAGGGTACACTCAATATATATAGAACATGTGATTTCTGTAAAAAAACAAACAAAAGAAAAATATGTTTTCACAACAATCATTCTAATTAAAGAATTAAAAAAAAATAAAAAAATAAACAATCAAAATTAAGTATTCACAATTACAATACATAGCTACCAATGAGTGACAAAATGACTATTAGTTATTTCAGTAAACAGAAAGTAAACATTTTTATCAAAAAAACAACTATTCAATAATACACTTCAATAGTAAAGAGAAAACAATTAAAAATGGTTATAATATCCAACTAATATAAAATACAGTTTGTAAGTGACAAATATCTAAAAATGTTCATCAATAAAAAAAGATTATCATAGTACTAAATCAAAATACAAGCACTGTTTATGAATGACAATTATCTGAATCAATGACACTTGCTATATTAAACCTAGGTGTAAATAGTTTTCTCTTATATCTTATATACCATTACTTCTAGGGGAGGCATTGAGGCTTTCTTAACTTAAATCTTATAATCTATATTATAAAAAAGGTCAGGCTTGGTAGTTGAAAAAGAGGAACAAATTTACTATCCATTGTTTCATTGTTTATTTCCTGAAAATTGTTTCTCTCTCTCATATACTTTTATTTTACTAGGAATTTTTTTCATGTTCCTCTTTTAATTCCCACATTCCCCTTGTCCCCATATGGAGTCCCTCTATTTGGGGTATTGCTAGGTACTGGGCCGTCCCCACGCCTTTCTCCGTCATCCCTTCACTTCTACGCTGTGAGATAGGTCCGGTTGTAACCACGAACCGCGAATCCTGCTTCTGGAGACAGGCCGGACAACAGAAGGGTGCCGATATATCTGCCATGAGCCTCTTCCGCCGGCATTTTTCGAATCTCGAGGCGGTCCTATGACCATTTTTCCTCTCACAACACCTATCCCCCGGAGGTGGATCTCCCTCTCAAGCTCAAAGTCTGCAATTTAAAATAGCCTGGAGTAGATCTAGGGCCGGAAAATAGGGCCTATGTCGCTATTACAAATGCAGGAAAGACTAGATATCACCTCTGGGTACAAACAATGGCCATATGTAAGCACTCAAAGGGTATACTGCGCATCCCCTGCATCTGCAGGCGCTTGCAATCTCTCCAATGGGTAAAAGGGACTGGTATGAGAAAAAAAAACTTGAAATTGGAGGTCGGGGCTGCCTGGAAATAGGGTGGTAGTTTAAGTATGTGTCTACACCATTAGATCATTATTCCAAGATACTTAGGATGTAGCTGAGTAACTGATATATCATCTCTACATAACATTAGTATGCTATAGATATCAAAAAGAAAAGTCATGAAATGCTGAGAACAGCCACTAAAGAAATACTCTTATTAACAGTGACTACAGTAACACAAGGGCATGAATTAAAAAAAATAAAGATGCAAATCATTTGGTTACTACTGATAGTATTACGGAAATAATAATTAGCAAGAATGGCCAGTGGCCAACGTAATAATAATAGCAATAATAATAATCATAATAATAATAAAAATAGAAATAATAATACTAAATTAGGAATAACAGTGAATATACAAGTGATACTGGCATTCTGAGGCAAGAACCAAGATCTATGCTTATATTTCATAATAATGCTCTTTTTAAATAAATATATTATTGCTGTCATAATATATATAGTAGCATAGTCACCAGCCTTCTTGTTGCTCAGTTTACCAGTGGGAGCTCATATATTTTTCAAGACGCTTGCAGTATGTGGCAGAAAAACTCTTATTACTATTCAGTTCAATTTCTTCATTATCTATGCAATATTAGCCTGCAAAAACTCATCAAACATAACAAAGCTAGGTGACATTTATCATCTAGCAATTTTGCAAAATAAGGAAAAAAATCAACAAAGTACTCTGTCAACATAAAGAAATAACATCCTTCAGTACAGAATGGGCAGAGGACGAGAGAGAGAGGAGAGAGAGAGAGAGAGAGAGAGAGAGAGAGAGAGAGGAGAGAGAGAGAGAGAGAGAGAGAGAGAGAGAGAGAGAGAGAGAGAGAGAGTCAAAAGTCAAAGTCAAAGTCAAAGTCAAAGTCAAAAACTTTATTCCATCAAAAATGGCTATTACATGATAATTAATCTAATTACAAATTACAAATGTAAAATGTCAAAATGAAACAAATGAAATTTGCAAAGCACATAATCAAAATATTTACACATTAAAATAAGCATACGTACACTTCGTCTACCCAATGGGAGGATAATAATGAGACTAAAATCACTTATTAAGTAGGTGATTTAAAAGATGAGATTTAAATGAGGGTAATGTTTGGCAGCTTCTTAAGTTTGCGGGTAAAGAGTTCCAAAGTCTCGGGCCCATTACATTTAAGGCTCTTGCCCCAATATCAGTGGAAGTTCTGGGCACGTAAAAAGAATTCTGATATCTGGTGTTGACGTTATTGATACGCACTTGATTAACTGTTGGCAATGAGAAGAGCCATTCCGGTAATATTCCATGATTTATTTTAAAAACTAAAAGACAGATATTATATATGAACTTCATGTCCATCCTTAGCCAACCCAATCTCTCAAAGAGGGGAGTCACGTGATCATATTTATGCACCCCCCCTATGGCAACTCTTGCAGCAAAATTCTGGAGCCTTTTCACTCGTAACATCTGGGTCTTAGTCGTGGAACCCCAAACACTCAGACAGTAGTTGAGAATACTTAAAATCAATGTTTGTACTACAATTACCCTACAATCAGGCTCGAATCTTTCATAGACTCTGTTCAAGTAAATAAGGGTCCCGTTCACTTTTTTATGTAGTTCATCGATATGAAAATTAAATGTCATGGTACTGTCCATAATAACTCCTAGATTTTTAACCTTATTAGATGGGAAGAGTGAAACATTGTTGAAATTTATACTGATGTTCTCAGGAATGCGGGACAGGTATTGATTTGATCCAAAAATAACGAATTTAGTTTTATTTTCGTTCAGTAAAAGACCATTACTGTTAAAATAACTTTTGGCACAGTTTAATATATCTTCAGCCCTTTTTAAGATTTCAGGAATTCTATCAATGTCACCAGTAAGCATAATCTGGGTGTCATCAGCATACATAACAAGTAGGCAATCTCTTATAAATTGAGGTAAATCATTAACATATATTAGGAAAAGCAGAGGACCCAAAATTGAACCCTGAGGAACGCCAAAACTGATATCTAAAGAAGAAGAGAGAGTCGAGCCCATTCGAACTGATTGAATTCGATCTTTCAGATAATTTTCGAACCAAAATGAGTCAACATAAACTTTGGAAAGTTTTCTCATTAGAATTTGATGGTGTACACTGTCAAATGCTTTAGACAAATCTAACAATAATAAAAGTGATATTTTCTTATTTTCAATATTACTATAAATTTTATCAGTAATTTTAAGTAGGGCCGTCTCGGTCGAAAGCTTAGGCCGAAAACCGTGTTGTTCCTCACATAATAGACAATTTGATTCAAGGAAATTTATTAACTGGGTGGCAACTACCTTCTCAAGTATTTTAGACAGAATGCTGAGAAGAGAGATTGGCCTATAATTTTCAACATTATTAGTATCTCCACTCTTAAAAACGGGGATGATATAGGGATGCTTCCAGAGGTTAGGATAAATGCCTGTAACAATGGATGTATTAACAATGACTAAAATGAAAAATACTGTAACTGGCAATGAGTCAATTAGGAAGCGAAGTTGTATCCCATCGGAACCACAAGAGTTTGTTGGTTTGAGGTTCTTTATGATAAGAATAAGTGTGACTAAATCGATTGGGTGCGGTCTAAAATTATTGATAATATTTCTTTCAGCTGGAGAATGGCAATTATGTGGTTGATTAATAATCAAGTCATTATTATCTTGGGACTTTTCATATGTGGACTTACCTATTTTAGCAAAATACTTATTAAAATCATTCACTCGCTTTTCCACATTATCACTGAGAGAGAGAGAGAGAGAGAGAGAGAGAGAGAGAGAGAGAGAGAGAGAGAGAGAGAGAGAGAGAGAGAGAGAGAGAGAGAGAGAGAGAGAGAGAGAGAGAGAGAGAGAGAGAGAGAGAGAGAGAGAGAGAGAGAGAGAGAGAGAGAGAGAGAGAGAGAATTTGAGCTAACTTATTTTCCTCAAAAAGGAAATTTATATCGTCACTGTAGGGGCGATTTTATGACCTGCCTTTTATGACCTGCCTTCCTGCCTAAATATTACAAAGGGAGCTTATTCTGCTCTCTGTGACCAATTCAATCTACACACGAAGAATCAAACCAGCCTCATGGAAGAGAGCAGACATTCAGCCCATCCCAAAATCTCATGACCCTGACAACCCTCGTCCCATCTCCCTCCTGAGCTGCCTGAGCAAGATGGCAGTAAAGATGGTACTCAACAGAGTTTGCTGGAAATGCCCACCCTTCCCAGAAAACATGTTTTGCCTACCAGCCTGGTTTAAGCACCTTAATGCATAGCCTCCATTCTATCACATATCAACAACTGCCGTGGATGCACCGTTTTCCTAGACCTAGAGAAAGCCTTTGAACTAGCCAATGTGCCGGCAATACTCTCAGCTCTTGTCATGAAGCAGATCAAAGGGAACCTTCTCTCATGGCTCAAGCAGAGCCTACAAAACCGTATTGCTCAATTCAAAGTAGAAGAGCAACTACTCCACCTACAAAAAAACCACGGAAAATGGGACCCCCCAAGGTGGAATCCTTAGCCCCCTTCCCTCTTTAAGTGTCTCATGGAAAAACTCAAGGACATTGCACTACCACATGGAGCCAAACTCTTCAATTATGCGGACGACTTTGCCCTTGGCCCATGGCAACTCAGCTGTGCACAGAGACCGTCCAACAAGACCCACTGCTGCCTTACCAAGATTCACCAAGCCTCCATCTCCCTCGGAGTTAAAATCAACCCCCGCAAGACCAAGGCCCCTCCCCCATCTACAAGCGGAAACCAGACACTAGCCTGGTCATAGGCAACGAAGCCTGTAAACTGGGTTACCAAGCACCCATACGTGGGTGTACACATCGATGGCAGACTAACCTTTGGACCTGAAATTCAACAGTTGCGCGACAAATGCAGCCAGTGACAAGCGGTCCTTCGTCGGATGTCGGGCCTCTACGACGGTGCATCCTTCAATGTCCTCAAAACCTTCTATGTACGAGCCATACGCAGCCTCATAGACTATGCTTGTCCCACACTCTGGACTACTAAAAGACTAACAATTGGACAGATAGAAGTCATACAAAATAACGCCATGCACACCATGCTAGGAGCCCCCATGTGGACCAAGAGAGAAAACATCCAGATGGAATCCGGCCTCATGCCACTCAAACTTAGGGCTCAGCAAAAAACTAACCCTCTTTGTGGCCAAAACCACCACTGCCCATCATACCTGCCTCACTGGCACAAATCTCCGGCTAGCCTTCAATCGCCACCCTGACCACCATCCTAGAACCTGGGCAGCCATGGTCTGCGCTGGCCTGCAAGTACTGCCAGTCAGGGAGGACATCCTAGCCAAGATACAGGACACTCCACTTCCTGAATACCGATGCCCACCCCCATGGAATGACCAACCACTCAATATAATGATCGAGCTCCCTGACAACCCCAACACCTTAGTAAACCCGCTTGTCCTTAATAACATATACAAGGACAAAATTCAGAGCTGGAGCAGGCCGAACTCCCAAATCTTCTATGGCTCTGTAAATTAAGAAACTGGAGCCTCAGCCAGCGCCTCACCACCGGAAACCACGTCCACTCCTGGAAACTGTCAAACTCTTGCTCGTTGCTCCAGACTGAGCTTGTTGCCATAGCCAACGCCCTCAACTTCTTCACCCAGCAAAGGAGCTGACCATGTCCTAATTCTCTCTGACTCTAATGGTGCCTTACAGGTCATCAAGAAGCCACTCCTCAAAGACAATGTACCCACCATCACCACCATTCTCAGCCACTACCACAGGACAATCAGCATTGGAAAAGCCATCACTCTTGCCTGGATTCCCAGCCACGTCGGCATCAAGGGAAATGAGGAAGCCGATCAAGCTGCCAAACAAGCTACTCTTAGAGCAGAAATCCAAATATCTCTGCCTCCTGGGATTCAACAGATAAAAACCAAAGCCACCAAGTCACTTCTTAACGTCAACTAGACACAATCGGTGCACGGACACTGACTCCCCCTCCACCTGGTGGTACAAAGCCACCACCAATCTTCAGCGAATCACCCTGCCCAAGAACCTCCGACGAAGCACGGCAGTCAGTACCGTCTGAGACTCGGGTACAAGTGCACCTAGCGAATAGTGGAGGATATCATCAAGGAGTGCACCTTCTGCCAGGTAGCCTCACCACATCCACTGCTTCACTACATCCTCGAATGTGATGCCTTTTCAGGAATTATACAGAAAACTGTTGCCCCCGCAACATCCAGCATAGATCCCAATGCCCTTCATGTTACTAGCTCCATAATCAGACTAGCAACAAACAACCACATGGACAGTATACTGAACACCATCAGTCAATACCCTCCACCCAGATAACTATGTAATAAATCTTATTCACCACCAAAACTGGAGTTCATGAGGTTGAGAACCAATTTCTCAACCTATCCAGGGCCATTAAAAGAATATTGGT
>JAXCGZ010022826.1:35000-62500 GCA_037179515.1 Halocaridina rubra | reverse complement strand
AGGATGACTTAACATCGAGATGCCTTGGTCATGTTCAATTAAAGTCCTATTTAAGGAGTGATATTGAAAGTCTATTAGTATTATCGTTCATCTCTGCTCCCCTGCCATTCTAACAGGCTAATGGAATAGTAGTTCACGTGGAGGTTGAAGGTGTCTTCCTCATATCTAGGACAAATATAGGAAAAAACTTTTTTTCTTTAAGAAGGTCACATTTCTGGAGGGAAGGAGAGGAAGGAGAAGGCCAATGTCCTATGAAAGGATAACATACCCAGTGGTATGCGGAATAAGAAGCTAAGGAAACAGGATACGAGACAGTCTGGTTCCAGCTCCAGTAGTGATAGGACCTGCCTAAGTGTCTCTGTCCCCTTTTCCTCCTCTCTCACGAGAGCCAGAAAAAGAAGCAAAGATCGTTTTTGTTTTGTTTTGTGTTCCCGTTTTTGTTTTAGTGAAAACAAGTGACTGTGTGTGTCATATAACCCAAATATTTTTGCCAGCTCTTCTCTCTCTTTTATAAGAGTTGGGAAGAAAAGGGAAATAGAAAGTGTTCAGGTTTCTAATTTGCTTTTATATCTTTTGTGATAGGTAGTTGAAGCCTCTTGCTACCAGTGAAGTGAATTTCGCCTCCTCCACTCCATCCCTGATCTGAGGTGGAAGTTTCTACAAGGAAATATAACCTAAGTATAGCTGTTTTCTTTTCTTCCTCTCTCACGAGAGCCAGAGAGAGAAACAGAAAGATTGCCTTGTTTTGTTGTTTTTTTGTGCATTTGTGTTCTTTTGTTTAATTGAACACACATTATTGTGTGCTGAGCATAATCTCTGTTTGCACTCCCCTCTCCCACGAGAGTTGGGAAGAAAGATAGAAGACTGGTTTAGTGATAAAGTGTTGTAGTGTTCCAATTAAGTGAAGTGATCCAGCCATCAAGGCCCCTATAGTTTATTAATCAGAAATTGACAAACAGTGCAAGTGATATATACCTAGTGAAACCTGTGATATCCATGACTAGCTGTTAGTCATGGCCTCTGCCGCTTCTCCTGCTCCCCCCCAGAGGGGGGAATGGAACTCGACCCCCCTCAAGAGGGGTGGACGGTTGTGGGAAAGAAGAGGCCAAGGACGGCCTCTGGCAGTAGCCATGAGAGTGCTGCTGCCCCAGTTCCCCTCCCCCAGCCCCAAAGACCGATAGAGAGCCCATATCAAAGTTCAAAGTTCAGACTCCTTCCACCAAAGAGGCATATGACCTAATCAGAGAGTTGGAAGACCAACTCACCGAGTTCGGCTGCAAAATTAAGCCTAGTGTACACGGTGAATTTATCATCCACCCATCCTCAGCAGAAGCCGCAGAGAAGATCCGCAGCCTCAACTCACCTCACTTGACAGAGATGAACCCTGCCCAAAAAATAAGAAAATACATCCTCATTGGCTTCCCTGTTGCTTGGTCAGTTGACCTGCTAACCAAGCAAACGTATATCACGGCTGCCTCACGTTGCTCCTCCAAAATAGAGGGCCAAACCGTCCCCTCAAAACAAGTTCTGGTCCACATCTGTGGTCCACCCCCTTCGCAAGTAAACCTCGGCATCTGGGGCAACTTCAACATAAGAGACTACACTCCTGAACCACTGAGATGTTTCCGGTGTCAAAGATTTGGGCACCACAGAAATACTTGCCATCTCCCAGAGAGATGTGCAATCTGCAGTGGGAGACATTCCACTGACCGCTGCCTCAGCAAATTCAAGGCCAATGAAGCAACAGTTGCCAAGTGCCCAAACTGCAAGGGAAACCATCATGCATGGAACAACCGCTGCCCAGAAAGGCTGAAGAGGATTCCTCAAAGAGTCCCTCCCTCTGCCCCTGTCACCAATCACACCACCCCCAACTTCACCCCAGCTCCTCCCCCAACCTCCAATCCTTCGCAGGCCCCTTCCTGCCCCACTCACACCTAACCTCCCCACCCAAAACCCACCACACAACACCAACCCAGCTCCTAACACACAGATCACACCTCCTACAGTTTCCACCCCTACACCAACTCCAGCCACCCCATCACACAACACTCACACTCCTACCATCCCCCCAAACAACACTCACAACCCTACCATCCCCTCACACAAGACTCACACCAACACCTCCACCCCATGCAACACTCAAACACACAATACAGTCACATGCAACACTCAGACCACACACACACCCGCTCACCACACCAGGTCCCGGGACCCTAGACTTAGATCCCATACCCCCACACCTAAACAGCCTATCCAGACACCTTCCTCTGCCTCCTCTTCCCAACAGCAAACCCTCTTCACAGTAAATGAGCTCACCAACATTATTATTCAAGCCATACAGGCAGCCGTCCGACTCCTCGATACCAGAGCCTCTACTCAAGATGCTTACAATAAAGTCGTCGAAGTAGCCCACTCTGTTGTCGCCCATGCCCTCGTCTCCAGAACCCACCACCAGCCTCAACAACCCACCACTCCTACCACCTCCACCTCCTTAAATCATCAAGATGTCTAATCTCGGGATCCTACACTGGAACACCCAGGGTCTCAGACACAAGGTACAACATCTTGAAGGCATTGCCAAGGCTGACAACATAGATGTCATCATGGTTCAAGAAACCCTGTGCACAGAGCAAAACACTCCAAAAATCTCAGGATACAAAGGATTCTACCAGCACTGGTCTCCAGGGGAGAACAGAGGCAGAGCCACCTTCATCAGGAAAAACATGTTAGCCAAGGAAATAACCCGACCGGTCAACTGCTGCGAAGATGTCCACGTCCTCACTTTTAACATCAAACTTCAGGGCAACTGCATAGATCTGTACAACATTTACAGACCACAGGATGGTGGCTTAGACCTGACTACCCTCTTCGGGCTAGCCAGTCATCGTGACTTGGTAATTGGAGGCGACTTCAACGTGCACCATCCAAGATTCATGTATGAGCGCCCCTGTGCTGCAGGCAGACACATCATGAGCCTGCTGGACGACCAAGAAGACGTCTCCCTTCTCAACACTCATGAGTCAACACATGACAGAGGTGGAATACTGGACCTCACCTTTGTCTCAAACTCCCTAAAGCAAGACGCCACATGGAGAGTTCATCCTCTGGCCACAAGCGACCACTACGAGATCCATCTCACGCTGCCAATTCCTGAAATCTTCCAAATCCCTGCTCCTCCCCCTCGATGGAATCTCAAGAAGGCCGACTGAGGCCGATTCCAGGAGCACCTCAGCAATTGGTTTTCAGCCTACACACCATCCGAAGACATCGACCAAGCAGAGGTCGAGCTAATCAATGCCCTGCAAGCTGCAGCAAACTTCTCCATCCCCCTCTGCAAACCACAACACACCACTCATCGGGACAGATGGTACTACTGTGACAGAATTAAAAAGCTCAATCACAGGGTCAACGTCATCCGGAAAATGCACAGGAAACGTCGCACTGAAAACTCCTACCACACTCTCCAGGCAGTTAAAGAACATGTCCATGAAGAGACACGCAAGATTAAGAGGAAAAAATGGTTAGAGTGGTGTTCCACCCTAGATGCTCACACCTCTGTGGGCCAGATGTGGAGGAGCATTAACTCCTTTGCTAAAGGAAAACCTCCTAAAATCATCCCCCACAGGGATCATAGCAGGGCAGCAGAAGAACTCTCTGTCAAATTTGCGGATAGAGCAAGCTCCAACCAGCTCCCCATCACCACCAGAACATCTCTTCAGGACCTCACCACTGGAAGATGAGAAGAAATAGAAGAGGCCATCAAAACTGAAGACGAAGCAGATGCCCCATTCTCTCTGACTGAGCTACTAAGAGAAAGCAAAAGCTCTAAGAACACAGCCCCAGGTGCTGATAGAATCACATACACAATGATTCAAAATATGGGGCCCCAAGGGGAGCTTGCTCTACTCTCTCTGATCAATTCGACATACACACGAAGAATCAGACCAGCCTCATGGAATAGAGCAGACATTCAGCCCATCCCAAAACCACAGGACCCTGACAACCCTCGCCCCATCTCCCTCCTAAGCTGCCTGAGCAAGACGGCAGAAAAGATGGTACTTAACAGAGTCCGCTTGAAATGCCCACCCTTCCCAGAAAACATGTTTGCCTACCAGCCTGGCTTAGGCACCTCAGAATGCATAGCCTCCATGCTATCATTTATCAACAACTGCCGTGGATACATCGTTTTTCTAGACCTAGAGAAGGCCTTTGAACTAGCCAATGTGCCGGCAATACTCTCAGCTCTCGTTTCAAAGCAGATCAAAGGTAACCTTCTCTCATGGATCAAGCAGAGTCTACAAAACCGTAGTGCACGAGTCAAAGTAGATGGGCACTACTCCACCTACAAAAACCACGAAAATGGGACCCCCCAAGGTGGAATCCTTAGCCCCTTCCTCTTTAATTGTCTCATGGAAAAACTCAAGGACATCGCACTACCACATGGAGCCAAACTCTTCAACTATTCGGACGACTTTGCCCTTGTCACAATAGGCGACAGAAGCTCTAACAAGACACAGCGCTGCCTCACCAAGATTCACCAAACCTCCATCTCCCTTGGAGTTAAAATCAATGCCCGCAAAACCAGCCCCTTCCCATCCACCAATGGAGACCAGACACTAATCTGGTCATAGGTAATGAGCCAGTGGACTGGGTTACCAAACACCAATACCTGGGTGTAATCATCGATGGCAGACTAACCTTTGGACATGAAATTCAACAGTTGCACGACAAGTGCAGCCAGCGACAAGCGGTCCTTCGTCAGATGTCGGGCCTCTACGATGGTGCATCATTTAATGTCCTCAGAAGCTTCTATGTACAAGCCATACACAGCCTCATAGACTATGCTTGTCCCACACTCTGGCTACTAAAAGACCAACAGTGGGACAAGATAGAAGTAATTCAAAACAACGCCATACATACCATGCTAGGAGCCCCCATGTGGACCAAGAGAGAAAACATCCAGATGGAATCGGGACTCATGCCACTCAAACTCAGAGCTCAGCAAAGACTGACTCTCTTTGTGGCCAAAACCACCACTGCCCAACATTAATGCCTCACAGGAATTCATTTAAATTGTTTGATGTAAACTAATAATCCTCAACTGAACACTTATGCTTTCCATTATCTTTACAGTTTTGCACAACCTCACCTGCGGGCCAAAATAGGAAAGTCCGATCACCCTCAAAAGTGAATACCACCAACAATAACAAGATTTCACCCCACCTCCTCACCTAATAGGAAAGCCCATTCACCCGCAAGAGCGAATACCACCTACAATCAACAAAATCTTACCCCACCTGCGGGTCACAAGGGAAGGTCCGCTCACCCTCAAGGGAGAACATCAAAGAAAAAAAAGGATTCGAGAGACTGGAAAAGATGGAAAAGGCTAGCAAGAAACAGCTACCCCTATATAGAAATGGGACAAAGAAGAAGAGGAAAATAGAAGACGATCTGTCAAGCCATCTAGTATGGGGTTAATAGAGATAAGGGTTAAAGGAAAATTAGTTTCCGCGATTATTGCTTAGACTAGATGAAAACTATCTGAAATAACTTTCAAAATCAGTTTTGTGATGGACACTACAGATAACATAGGACTGATAAAAGTATTCTTTTCATAATGCTGATGCTGTTTCGTAGCAGCATTTTTGTGCCTTTATTTTATATACAGCGATTATCTGCATCATTTCTCTTAGGCTTATAATAATTTTCTTTGTTCATTATCAAATGACTTCGAATTCCATCTAGAATTACTTGTCATAAGAAAATGTAATTAAGAAAGTGAAATAGAAATAGCCCACCTTGTGTCAGGGGTATTCAAATGGCAAAACTGATATTTTCCAGTGTGGTTTCCTGGGCAGGATGTGTGTTTACAGAGAAATGACAAGAGATATGGTTCAGCCCATAGGCCTCTAACACATAGGTGCCAGTTGCCGATAGAGGTCAAAATTGTCACAAAGTTCAAGTCATTCCCACAAGAGCCAAAAACCAATATATTCATGCACCTGTGAAAATACACATATAGGCCCTCCTTGTGTCCGATTGGCCTTCTTGATAGCCACGCCCTTAACACTACATGGAATGGGTGGGCACTCCCTTTTCTCTGGAATCATATTAGCTGAGGCTATCCAAGCCTACCACGCCCTGCCATCTTGGTCGTACAAGAAAGCAAGAGGCAGTTAGAGATAGAGAGTCACAGTAAGAACTTGACAGGGGCACAAATAAGATCTTAGAGTTTATCTTAAGGGGATGGGAGCTTTGAGGTGTAGAATAAATGTAGAACTAAATAAACGAATGTTACTCAGACAATGCATATCTCTTATCACCTCGATTTCTGGGGTACAGATGTGGGTAGTTAATCCAGCAGGTCAGGTCGCAGGTAGCGGATTACCCCAAAATTTGAGTACCACATGCCAAGGATTATCACAAGATAAGATCAATACATTAAATTCTCTCACAGGAAAGAACAGCAGTCCATCAGTTAATATAAATTTGGATGAGGAATATAACAATTTTGTCATGACTCTTAAGAATAGTCAGGGAGACTATATTCCCATGAAACATTGCAGATCAAGAAAAAATGACCCTAAATGGATGAACAATAGAATAAAGAATCTTATAGGTATTAAAAGAGGAATATACAGGAAACTAAAAAGAGGTGAAGAGCATGTGAGGCAGCAATATATACAGTTAAACAGGGAAGTTAAAAAAGATAGTTAGAGAGTCGAAAAGAAAATACGAAGTTAGAATAGCAGGAGAAGCTAAAGAAAATCCTAAAGGGTTTTATCAACATTATCAAACAAAATTTAAGGAAAAAGTCGGACCAACTGAAGTAGTCAATGGCCATATCACAGATGACGATAAAGTGATGTGTACATGTTTAAATGATTATTTCTTATCTGTATTTACCAATGAAAACTTGGAAAATATTCCGGAAGTAGAATCCATTTACAGAGACAGTCCCGATAAAATACTTAGTTCAATAAATATTACGAGAGAGGAGGTAATAAAAGAAATAGATAAATTAAAGGCTCATAAATCTCCGGGACCTGATGGAATATATGCTAGAATATTAAAGGAACGCAAGGAAGAGCTTAGTTGTCCACTAACTGCATTATTTAATAATTCAATAAAATTAGGATCGGTACCCATGGAGTGGAAATTGGCAGATGTGGTACCAATATTTGAAAAAGGAGAACGAGTTAAAAAGAATAATTATAGGCCAGTAAGTTTAACGTCAACAGTGGGTAAGATTCTAGAATCCATAATTGCAAATAAAATAAGGGCACATCTAGAATTACACAGACTGATAAAACTTTCACAACACGGGTTTCTTAAGGGTTTTTCGTGCCTTACAAACTTACTGTCTTTTTATTCAGAAGTTTACGAGGCAGTAGATTGTGGCAAAGAATATGATACAATATATCTAGATTTTAGCAAAGCTTTTGATAGAGTTCTCACAAAAGATTAGTTAAAAAGCTAGAAGCTCATGGTATAGGAGGAGCTGTTCTCAGATGGATCAAACAATGGTTAAAAGACAGAAAACAGAGGGTTTGCATAAATGGAGAGAAATCAGAGTGGGGCTCGGTTACTAGCGGGGTACCACAGGGCTCGGTACTGGGTCCCCTATTATTCATCGTATATCTAAATGATCTGGATTCGGATATCAGTAGTAACCTAAGTAAATTCGCAGACGACACTAAAATAGGTAGAACTATAAATGGAAAAGAAGACATTCATGCTTTACAGGAAGATCTAAATAGATTATCTGAATGGTCGGACAAATGGCAAATGGAATTTAATGTTGAAAAATGTAAAGTAGTTAAAATGGGTACTATAAAAGACAATACTAGTTATAAGCTAAATAACCATGAAATCATGAGTTCTCAGTGTGAAAGGGATTTGGGAGTTTTTGTGAGTAGTAGTCTTAAGCCAAGAGAGCAATGCACAGCAGTCAGAAATAAAGCAAACAGAATTTTAGGATTTATCTCAAGAAGCGTTAGCAATAGGACAGAAAAAGTTATTTTGCAGCTCTATCTTGCATTAGTTAGGCCCCATTTAGATTATGCTGTGCAATTCTGGTCACCCTATTATAGAATGGAAATTGAATCCTTGGAGAGAGTGCAGCGAAGAATGACCAAGATGATACACAATATCAGAAATCTACCATATGAGGACAGATTAAAAAAACTTAATCTACATTCTCTAGAGAGGCGAAGAGTTAGGGGGGATATGATTGAAGTGTATAAATGGTTTAAAGGGATTAACAAGGGAGATATTAATAAAGTTTTAAAAATTCATGATCAAACCAGAACTCGTAATAATGGATTTAAGCTTGATAAATTTAGGTTCAGAAGGGAAATTGGTAAAAATTGGTTTGGTAATAGAGTAGCTGATGCATGGAACAAGCTTCCTAGTAGGATAGTAAA
The DNA here is from genome assembly GCA_037179515.1 of Halocaridina rubra. Taxonomy (NCBI): domain Eukaryota; kingdom Metazoa; phylum Arthropoda; class Malacostraca; order Decapoda; family Atyidae; genus Halocaridina; species Halocaridina rubra. The sequence continues at coordinate 54,074 of JAXCGZ010022826.1, read as the reverse complement.
TGCCAATACCTTAGACACCTTCAAATGTAGATTAGATAGACATATGACAGAGGTAGGGTGGGTATGAACAGGTTAGTGCTTATTAGAAAAATCATAAAAAGAAAAATAGAATAAATAAGTAGAGTAGAATAGAATAGGTTAGACATGCTGAAAATACAATTAAAAAATGGAGCTGCCTCGTGTGTGCCAGTAGGCATGTTGCAGTGTCCTCTATTCTTATGTTCGTATGTTCAGTTTAAATGATTAAGAACAATAATACGACAATGGTGGTATCTGGTGAGATATAACTCTACGACTTCAACTAAGTATAGTATTAAGTAAAACACTAATACGACATTGGTGGCAGCTCAGGGCAATACCACTCCTAATTACCGTAAAAAGACATGAAGAAATTAATGCCAGTGCATCTCGTACCATGAAAAAATGCAAGAAACAGATAATAACGCATCCCTGGAAGCAATGTCGGAGGTAGAAAAGAGTTTTCAAATCCTCAAGTTAGAAGAAACTTCAAGACACCTAAAAGCAAGCGGCGAGACTGCACCCTCAAAGAGAGGTAGTGTGGCCTATGGCGACGTCGATGGTGACGCCTACGATACAGACACCAAGAGTGATGCCTCAGGCTCTGACAAATTCTCAGAGTACAGAGAAAGCACAGCCAGTCACACCTCGCCCTGTCCCTGTATAGGAAAGGTGCCCTGCAGTAAGAATTGTCCCATGCATTTTGACTCTGATGGAAAGTTGCTGAAACTTCATTCACGAAGGCTGAGAAACGTCAACTGGGAGAAAATTGCAGAACAATTCACGTATTTCACTGTGAGGAGCACTGTGAATGTTGCTTTGAGAAACAGCACCCCTACCAGGCATTATTTGTTGCTGAATTTGACTAAGAAGATGCCTGTGATGGTGAATCGGCGATTTTACGTGACATATGGACGACGTCTGCGAGAAAACCATCGAGCCAAGAAGAAAGGAAAACCCCCCCTCTAATGCCAGTGGCCGTGATATTCTTCAAGCAGCATCCTAAAATGGCTAAATACTTGTAATTTTTATCCAGTGAGTAATGGGACTATTATTAAAAGAAATTGAGATCGGAGGCCTCCGCCATTTTACTTCGTAGATATGCTTTGACACCTCTACTCTGTATATAAAAGGGAATATGGCTTCAGTAAATTAGCAGAAGTAGAATTTCTGTACCCATTGCTAAACTAGATAAGTTGTACTAATAGCTTTAAGCAGTAATGAACTCGTTTTTGTTATAATTAGAACAATATCACGAGTAATTGTGTTTGAAGGGTGTTCAATTTGTTTTATTACTGCCTAAGTTAAATATTAAACAGGCGAAGGTATTGATTTTTATTGAGAAAAAAGGTAATATGCGTATAATATTATGTTTATATTAATTTCTTAAAGCAAAAGTAGAGTAATTTTACCGAGAAATGTTTGCGAAAGTGACAGTGTTTCAGAATCAAATATAAGTTGTAGAGTTTTTATATACTCTGAAACGCTCGTGGAAATTATATTGAGAAGCAAACTTTAATCCGCTTTAAGGTTTTTCTTTATCACATGGGATTTTTAATGAAAAGAATGCGGAAATGACAGACCAATCTCCCAACTTCGTTATTATAAAGTAATAGTTACTGTACTGACTCTTTTGCAATTAAAATACGTGTATGTCATATCCTTTGAAGAATAAGAGAATTTTGTGATGATATTAAAATTATTACTGTTTGATATAGTGAGTTTTTTGTTAGTTAAAATGCTATGCAGGTGGGGAAAGAGAGTAGAGTAAACGTGCCTTGATAGGGAGGTTAGGGTGTCGCCCTACCATACCGTAGATGGGGAGTATAGAGAGGACCTAGGACCGTTGACACAGTTATGTGACTACCGGGGCCGATCGTGATTTCACACACACACTCCTTCAGAGTGACAGGGAAAGAAGTCAGCGCTACAAACAGATCTCTCAGGGGGAAATGTTTAAAGAGTGTGAGTTGTGAGTATGAATGAGTGAGAGAGAGAATGAGTATGATTGACCGGGGGTATAATGGGAGGGATGCTTGTGAATGTAATTGCGAGAAGTTCGTTAAGAAGCAGGATGGGGACTGGGTCTGGGAGGACCCTTCCCCAGCATCACTCGTGTTTTAATGCAAACCATATAAGAACATAAGAATAGAGGACACTGCAACATGCCTACTGGCACACACGAGGCAGCTCCATTTTTGAATTGTATTTTCAGCATGTCTAACCTATTCTATTCTACTCTACTTATTTATTCTGTTTTTCTTTTTATGATTTTTCTAATAAGCACTAACCTATTCATACCCACCCTACCTCTGTCATATGTCTATCTAATCTACATTTGAAGGTGTCTAAGGTATTGGCATTTACTATCATACTAGGAAGCTTGTTCCATGCATCAGCTACTCTATTACCAAACCAATTTTTACCAATTTCCCTTCTGAACCTAAATTTATCAAGCTTAAATCCATTATTACGAGTTCTGGTTTGATCATGAATTTTTAAAACTTTATTAATATCTCCCTTGTTAATCCCTTTAAACCATTTATACACTTCAATCATATCCCCCCTAACTCTTCGCCTCTCTAGAGAATGTAGATTAAGTTTTTTTAATCTGTCCTCATATGGTAGATTTCTGATATTGTGTATCATCTTGGTCATTCTTCGCTGCACTCTCTCCAAGGATTCAATTTCCATTCTATAATAGGGTGACCAGAATTGCACAGCATAATCTAAATGGGGCCTAACTAATGCAAGATAGAGCTGCAAAATAACTTTTTCCGTCCTATTACTGACGCTTCTTGAGATAAATCCTAAAATTCTGTTTGCTTTATTTCTGACTGCTGTGCATTGCTCTCTTGGCTTAAGACTACTACTCACAAGAACTCCCAAATCCCTTTCACACTGAGAACTCATGATTTCATGGTTATTTAGCTTATAACTAGTATTGTCTTTTATAGTACCCATTTTAACTACTTTACATTTTTCAACATTAAATTCCATTTGCCATTTGTTCGACCATTCAGATAATCTATTTAGATCTTCCTGTAAAGCATGAATGTCTTCTTTTCCATTTATAGTTCTACCTATTTTAGTGTCGTCTGCGAATTTACTTAGGTTACTACTGATATCCGAATCCAGATCATTTAGATATATGATGAATAATAGAGGACCCAGTACCGAGCCTTGTGGTACCCCGCTTGTAACCGAGCCCCACTCTGATTTCTCTCCATTTATGCAAACCCTCTGTTTTCTGTCTTTTAACCATTGTTTGATCCATCTGAGCACAGCTCCTCCTATACCATGAGCTTCCAGCTTTTTAACTAATCTTTGGTGAGGAACTCTATCAAAAGCTTTGCTAAAATCTAGATATATTGTATCATATTCTTTGCCACAATCTACTGCCTCGTAAACTTCTGAATAAAAAGACAGTAAGTTTGTAAGGCACGAAAAACCCTTAAGAAACCCGTGTTGTGAAAGTTTTATCAGTCTGTGTAATTCTAGATGTGCCCTTATTTTATTTGCAATTATGGATTCTAGAATCTTACCCAATGTTGACGTTAAACTTACCGGCCTATAATTATTCTTTTTAACACGTTCTCCTTTTTTAAATATTGGTACCACATCTGCCAATTTCCACTCCATGGGTACCGATCCTAATTTTATTGAATTATTAAATAATGCAGTTAGAGGACAACTAAGCTCTTCCTTGCATTCCTTTAATATTCTAGCATATATTCCATCAGGTCCCGGAGATTTATGAGCCTTTAATTTATCTATTTCTTTTATTACCTCCTCTCTCGTAATATTTATTGAACTAAGTATATTCTCGGGACTGTCTCTGTAAATGGATTCTACTTCCGGAATATTTTCCAAGTTTTCATTTGTAAATACAGATAAGAAATCATCATTTAAACATGTACACATCACTTTATCGTCATCTGTGATATGGCCATTGGCTACTTCAATTGGTCCGACTTTTTCCTTAAATTTTGTTTGATAATGTTGATAAAACCCTTTAGGATTTTCTTTAGCTTCTCCTGCTATTCGAACTTCGTATTTTCTTTTCGACTCTCTAACTATCTTTTTAACTTCCCTGTTTAACTGTATATATTGCTGCCTCACCTGCTCTTCACCTCTTTTTAGTTTCCTGTATATTCCTCTTTTAATACCTATAAGATTCTTTATTCTATTGTTCATCCATTTAGGGTCATTTTTTCTTGATCTGCAATGTTTCATGGGAATATAGTCTCTCTGACTATTCTTAAGAGTCATGACAAAATTGTTATATTCCTCATCCAAATTTATATTAACTGACGGGCTGCTGTTCTTTCCTGTGAGAGAATTTAATGTATTGATCTTATCTTGTGATAATCCTTGGCATGTGGTACTCAAATTTTGGGGTAATCCGCTACCTGCGACCTGACCTGCTGGATTAACTACCCACATCTGTACCCCAGAAATCCCTTCCCATGCCTCATTAGATAATTTAGTTTTTAAGCCCTCAAAATCTCCTGCTCTAAAGTTTGGAACAATATTCTTATTTTCCTTTATAGTTTCCTTGAAAATTATGTTAAATCTAATGGAATCATGGTCACTGTTGCCCAATTTTTCACCAACTTCTAAATTTGTAACCATATTCTCTCTATTACTAAGAACTAAATCTAGTGTATTCACCCCCCGTGTTGCTTCATGTACATGCTGAGAAAGGAAATTGTCTTCTACTACTTCCAAAAACTCCTTAGAGCTACTATCACCTGTTATGGTTTCCCAGTTAATATGTCTAAAATTAAAATCGCCTACAATGCAAACTCTATTTGACCTGCTCACTTTAGAAATTTCATCGTATATAACTTGCGACTCTATATTATCTAGATCAGGTGGTCTGTAGACTACTCCTACAACTAGACTTTCTATATTATTTTTAATTTCAACCCATAAGGTTTCTGAATTTAGATTTGTCTTAATTCCAGACTTAATGCAGCTTCTGAGGCTATCTTTAATATACATAATTACCCCTCCCCCTCTTTTATCTGCACTACGATCAGCAGTATAAAGTTTATATCCTGTAATTATGTACTCAGCTTTAAGGTGTTTGCTTTCTAATTTAATCCAACTTTCACTAATGCATATTATATCCGGTCTCTCACTACATACTATGGCTCTCAGTTCTTCTATCTTGTTACCTAAACTACGGCTATTTGTATAATATACTTTTAAACTTTCTCTAGCTTCACCCTTCTTGTGGCTATTCTTTTTGTTAATATTTGTTCTATGTAACAAATGGTTCTTATCCTTAGACTCCCAGTTATTTGACCCACTATTTACTGAACCCTTACTGACTAATTTCTCTGCACAAGTATTAATCATTTCATTATTTGTGTCTAACAAAACCCCCCTACCTCTCTGTCTATCATACCAGCCAATACCGAGACACCTGAATTAGAAAGATGCACTCCATCCCTTGCGATTGAAGAAGGCGTATTTATTGATATGCGCATAGTTTTAACGGGAGGTGATGTAGACGTTGCGATATCTATTTAGGGATATTTGTTATGAGGCAACGTAGTGAAGTTCCTCCTGCCCAGGTATGGCCGAGATGCAGATTTTATTTTGTTTCTTTGTTCCCTACTCCCCCAATGAAATAATTATTCGATTTTCGAAATTCCAAGAGAGATATTAAGTGATAAAGGGCGCGAATCTATGAATGATTCTTTATTTTTTTTCTAACTGCAGTATTTACTTTAATTGTTCGAAGAATGCTCGTAATGGATAAAATAAAATTTTGAAGTTTAAGGCATGATAATGTTTGTTACCATTATTTCAGCTTGGTCATAAAGAAGGGAGTTTAAGCTCACAAGAAATGACAACGAGAATGTTGCACAGCCGATTCCTGTATTTGAAAGAGACGAAGTCGATCCAGAATCCTAAGAGACAGGGAGGAAAAAGAGCCTGCACGCAAGTCTCCCCGCAAAAGCTAGCCATCTGAAGTCCAGAAGACCAATATTGATCAGTATTTTGGGTAGAAAAAGGAAAAGAGAGTAAAAAAAAGTGGGTGATTGAATACCTAGCTGATCATAAGTATAGGTAAAAAGGAAAAATGTATAACTTCCCCCCTGTCTTCTGAGGTAATTCTGTTGAGTAGTCACTCGAAAAAGAAATTAAATTTGAGTAAATAGAAGAATATATATGCTATTTTTTTTAATTACAATTCCTTAAGAGATTATGAAACGTAAGCAAAGTTCATTCTTTAATGTTGCAAATGAAATATTATTTTTTAGTTTTATTACTGCATGCACAGATACAAGCTTTTTGTATTTTTTTTTTCAGATACACATTTTTTATAGTTTTGTTGTTGTTGAAAAGTGTATATCATCTTTATATGATAATTGTAACATTTTGAAGAGGTAAAGATGTCAACGACTTTGAGAAGCTTATCTAGAGGTAATTATTGTTGATTACTGTCATTGTCATGAAATTTATAATTATAATTGAGCTAATTAAGATAATTGAGGTTCTCATAGCATATATCCTGACTTTGAAATTTAAAATAATGATATCTAAGTTCTTTTATATCATTTATTAAGAAATTATAATTGTAAATTTTGTTGATTGTAGTAGAGATAAATAAATAAAAATAAGCCATTCTCTTGAGATATCAGCTTTAGTGTAAAATATTTTTAATCTACAATGCTTGTTATGCTTCCAAGAGTTTCATATTTTATTAACTATACTTATCAAATATAATTGTAGTATTTTGTTTAATTTTGTTGGAGGTATATTTGACTTATAGCAAGTGTGTGCTTCGACTGAACCCTCTGATTTATAAAAAGAGAAAATATTGCCATAATGGACAAGTATGTGTATCTTCATTTCACTAGTGATATTTGCAATGTTAAGCAGGAAAAGAATGGATTTATGCTTCGATGTCTCTTTATTTGTATACTAAGTTATTTTGATTAATATTCTTTTTAGACACCAGAAGGTAGTTGTGTTTTTTTTCCTTTGTATATTTGGGCAGGAAGACAAGTCATAAAAAGGGCCCCTACAAGTGAAAAATGTATGTTTTCTTTTTGAAGAATATAAGTTGACTCAAATTCTCTCTCTCTCTCTCTCTCTCTCTCTCTCTCTCTCTCTCTCTCTCTCTCTCTCTCTCTCTCTCTCTCTCTCTCTCTCTCTCTCTAGCGCGCGCGCGCTCCCCTTCCATACTGAAACATGTTATTTCTTTATGTTGACAGAGTATTATAATTATTGATTTTTTTTTAAATTCTTTTGCAAGTTTGCTAGATGATAAATGTGCTCAAGTTTTATTTTATTTGATAAGTTTTTGCATGCTGATATTGCATAAATACTGATAAGACAGAATTGGAACTGAATAATTATGAGTTTTTCAGCCACATATTGCAACTGTCTTGAAAAATAGATAAGCTCCCACTGACAAATTGAGCAACCAGAAGGTTGATGACTATGCTCCTATATATATTATGACTGCAGGAATTCGAATAGTAAAAGAAACTGATCAAAAGCAATTGGTTTAAAATGAGCATTATTATGAAATATAAGCCTTCAAACGCCAGTATCACTAGTATATTTACTGTTATTCCTGATTTAATATTTTTATTTCTATTTATATTATTCTTATTATGATCATGATTATTTTTTTGTTAAGAAGGGGTGTAGAGGGGAGAATAACTTCTCCCCAAACTCTTGTTTTGGGGTGTCTAAATGTGCGTGGTTGTAGTACAATAGAGAGCAAAAGATGTGAGATTGGATATATGTTTGGTAGGAGGATGGATGTATTGGCATTGTGTGAGAGAAAGATGAAAGGAAAAGGAGAAGTAGGATTTGGTGATGTGACAGGTAGGGTGTCTGGGATTGAAAGGGGAAGAGCGAGAGCAGGTGTGGCATTATTGCTGAGTGAATGGATGGTAAATTAGGTAATGGAATGGAAAGAAGTGTCATCTAGGCTAATGTGGGTGAGGGCTAGGATAGGTATGGAATGCTGGGTTTTTGTTAGTGCGTATGGGCCAGGATGTTAGAGAAGTGAGGAAGAGCGGGATGAATTCTGGAATGAGTTAAGTAGGTGTGTGGATGGTCTTAGTGGAAGGAACTATGAAGTTGTGTTGGGTGACTTGAATGCCAGAGTGGGTGATGGAGAGGTAGAAGGTGTTGCAGGAAAGTATGGGGTACCAGGTGGGAATGAGAGTGACGATAGACTGTTAGATATGTGTGTGGAGCAAGAGTTGGTGATAGCTAATAGTTTTTTTTCAAGAAGAAATGAATAAATAAGTATACATGGATGAGAGTGGCAAATGGAAGAGTGAAAGAAAGAGCATTGATGGATTATGTGCTGGTAGCAAAGAGCATGATTGGCAGAGTTTAGTTCCTGGGTTCAGAGTTTAGTTCCTGGGTTCATCCAGTGAGGATGTGCTTCCAGTAGCTCTAGTCTTGACCATACTTAGTACAATGGAGAGTGGTGGTGTTCTTTGTGCTGGTGGTGTTAGTGGTAGTTGTGTTGGTGGTGGTGTCGTTGTTGGTGCTGTTTGTGGCTGTGCTGGGGATTTGTCCTCGTCTGACGCAAGCAAACTCATTTTTAATTTAAGAAATGAGTTGGCCGCAGTCAGGCAGGAGGTCAGATCCTTAGCTGAGGAGAACAGGGATCTGAGAGGTAAGGTAGAGGTGTTAACCAGGAAGGGACCATTGAATAGAGAAGACGACTGGAAAGTTGTGAATAAGGGTTCAACGAAGATGGTTCTTAAGAAAAATGATACTTTTAGACTACAAGTTGCTAATTCATTTAGGTCACTTAGAGATGAAGGTGACAGTGGCGGCAGTAATTCTTCAGGACCCATAGAGTCAGATAGGTGTACTAGCGATCGTAGAAATGGAAGTGGGAAAAGCTCTCAGGTCAAGAGCCTAGGTAAGTCTCCCAAGGTCGGAGTAACCCATCCTCCGGATAAGTCTCGTTCTTTGATAAATTGTAGGGGATTCACTATGCAGATATGTAGACAGGAAACTCAGGCATAGAGTTAGAGGAAAATATTTTTTCCCTGGAGCAGGTATGAAGAAGGTGGGTGAGTCAATAAATAGCTGGATTGAGAAAAAAGATGTTGTTTGTTTGATAGCTGGGGGAAATGACGTGCAGGATGGTAGAAGTGAAGAGCTGATTAGGTTGTATAGACAAGCCCTGGATAAGATCAGGAAAAGGGGTGCAGTTCCTGTGATGTGTGGTATTCTCCCTAGGCTTAGCCAAAGTTCAGAGTGGTGGTCTCGAGCTATAGGAGTAAATGCTAGGATGAAAGTCTTCTGTCGGGAGAATAATATAGGTTTTATAGATGGGTGGGATCACTTCACTAGTCGTAAGCATATGTATGCAAGGGATGGAGTGCATCTTTCTAATTCAGGTGTCTCGGTATTGGCTGGTATGATAGACAGAAAGGTAGGGGGGTATTGTTAGACACAAATAATGAAATGAATAATACCTGTGCAGAGAAATTAGTCAGTAAGGGTTCAGTAAATAGTGGGTCAAATAACTGAGAGTCTAAGGATAAGAACCATTTGTTACATAGAACAAATATTAACAAAAAGAATAGCCACAAGAAGGGTAAAGCTAGAGAAAGTTTAAAAGTATATTATACAAATAGCCGTAGTTTAGGTAACAAGATAGAAGAACTGAGAGCCATAGTATGTAGTGAGAGACCGGATATAATATGTATTAGTGAAAGTTGGATTAATTTAGAAAGCAAACACCTTAAAGCTGAGTGCATAATTACAGGATATAAACTTTATAATGCTGATCGTAGTGCAGATAGAAGAGGGGGAGGGGTAATTATGTATATTAAAGATAGCCTCAGAAGCTGCATTAAGTCTGGAATTAAGACAAATCTAAATTCAGAAACCTTATGGGTTGAAATTAAAAATAATATAGAAAGTCTAGTTGTAGGAGTAGTCTACAGACCACCTGATCTAGACAATATATATTTACAAATGAAAACTTGGAAAATATTCCGGAAGTAGAATCCATTTACAAAGACAGTCCCGATAATATACTTAGTTCAATAAATATTACGAGAGAGGAGGTAATAAAAGAAATAGATAAATTAAAGGCTCATAAATCTCCGGGACCTGATGAAATATATGCTAGAATATTAAAGGAATGCAAGGAAGAGCTTAGTTGTCCTCTAACTGCATTATTTAATAATTCAATAAAATTAGGATCGGTACCCATGGAGTGGAAATTGGCAGATGTGGTACCAATATTTAAAAAAGGAGAACGTGTTAAAAAGAATAATTATAGGCCGGTAAGTTTAACGTCAACAGTGGGTAAGATTCTAGAATCCATAATTGCAAATAAAATAAGGGCACATCTAGAATTACACAGACTGATAAAACTTTCACAACACGGGTTTCTTAAGGGTTTTTCGTGCCTTACAAACTTACTGTCTTTTTATTCAGAAGTTTACGAGGCAGTAGATTGTGGCAAAGAATATGATACAATATATCTAGATTTTAGCAAAGCTTTTGATAGAGTTCCTCACAAAAGATTAGTTAAAAAGCTGGAAGCTCATGGTATAGGAGGAGCTGTGCTCAGATGGATCAAACAATGGTTAAAAGACAGAAAACAGAGGGTATGCATAAATTGAGAGAAATCAGAGTGGGGCTCGGTACTGGGTCCTCTATTATTCATCGTATATCTAAATGATCTGGATTCGGATATCAGTAGTAACCTAAGTAAATTCGCAGACGACACTAAAATAGGTAGAACTATAAATGGAAAAGAAGACAATCATGCTTTACAGGAAGATCTAAATAGATTATCTGAATGGTCGGACAAATGGCAAATGGAATTTTATGTTGAAAAATGTAAAGTAGTTAAAATGGGTACTATAAAAGACAATACTAGTTATAAGCTAAATAACCATGAAATCATGAGTTCTCAGTGTGAAAGAGATTTGGGAGTTCTTGTGAGTAGTAGTCTTAAGCCAAGAGAGCAATGCACAGCAGTCAGAAATAAAGCAAACAGAATTTTAGGATTTATCTCAAGAAGCGTCAGCAATAGGACGGAAAAAGTTATTTTGCAGCTCTATCTTGCATTAGTTAGGCCCCATTTAGATTATGCTGTGCAATTCTGGTCACCCTATTATAGAATGGAAATTGAATCCTTGGAGAGAGTGCAACGAAGAATGACCAAGATGATACACAATATCAGAAATCTACCATATGAGGACAGATTAAAAAAACTTAATCTACATTCTCTAGAGAGGCGAAGAGTTAGGGGGGATATGATTGAAGTGTATAAATGGTTTAAAGGGATTAACAAGGGAGATATTAATAAAGTTTTAAAAATTCATGATCAAACCAGAACTCGTAATAATGGATTTAAGCTTGATAAATTTAGGTTCAGAAGGGAAATTGGTAAAAATTGGTTTGGTAATAGAGTAGCTGATGCATGGAACAAGCTTCCTAGTAGGATAGTAAATGCCAATACCTTAGACACCTTCAAATGTAGATTAGATAGACATATGACAGAGGTAGGGTGGGTAAGAATAGGTTAGTGCTTATTAGAAAAATCATAAAAAGAAAAACAGAATAAATAAGTAGAGTAGAATAGAATAGGTTAGACATGCTGAAAATACAATTCAAAAATGGAGCTGCCTCGTGTGTGCCAGTAGGCATGTTGCAGTGTCCTCTATTCTTATGTTCTTCTTATGTTCTTAAGTTACATACGATGAGATTTCTAAAGTGACCAGGTCAAATAGAGTTTGCATTGTAGGCGATTTTAATTTTAGACATATTAACTGGGAAACCATAACAGGTGATAGTAGCTCTAAGGAGTTTTTGGAAGTAGTAGAAGACAATTTCCTTTCTCAGCATGTACTTGAAGCAACACGGGGGGTGAATACACTAGATTTAGTTCTTAGTAATAGAGAGAATATGGTTACAAATTTAGAAGTTGGTGAAAAATTGGGCAACAGTGACCATGATTCCATTAGATTTAACATAATTTTCAAGGAAACTATAAAGTAAAATAAGAATATTGTTCCAAACTTTAGAGCAGGAGATTTTGAGGGCTTAAAAACTAAATTATCTAATGAGGTATGGGAAGGGATTTCTGGGGTACAGATGTGGGTAGTTAATCCAGCAGGTCAGGTCGCAGGTAGCGGATTACCCCAAAATTTGAGTACCACATGCCAAGGATTATCACAAGATAAGATCAATACATTAAATTTTCTCACAGGAAAGAACAGCAGTCCGTCAGTTAATATAAATTTGGATGAGGAATATAACAATTTTGTCATGACTCTTAAGAATAGTCAGAGAGACTATATTCCCATGAAACATTGCAGATCAAGAAAAAATGACCCTAAATGGATGAACAATAGAATAAAGAATCTTATAGGTATTAAAAGAGGAATACACAGGAAACTAAAAAGAGGTGAAGAGCATGTGAGGCAGCAATATATACAGTTAAACAGGGAAGTTAAAAAGATAGTTAGAGAGTCGAAAAGAAAATACGAAGTTAGAATAGCAGGAGAAGCTAAAGAAAATCCTAAAGGGTTTTATCAACATTATCAAACAAAATTTAAGGAAAAAGTCGGACCAATTGAAGTAGTCAATGGCCATATCACAGATGACGATAAAGTGATGTGTACATGTTTAAATGATTATTTCTTATCTGTATTTACCAATGAAAACTTGGAAAATATTCCGGAAGTAGAATCCATTTACAGAGACAGTCCCGATAAAATACTTAGTTCAATAAATATTACGAGAGAGGAGGTAATAAAAGAAATAGATAAATTAAAGGCTCATAAATCTCCGGGACCTGATGGAATATATGCTAGAATATTAAAGGAATGCAAGGAAGAGCTTAGTTGTCCACTAACTGCATTATTTAATAATTCAATAAAATTAGGATCGGTACCCATGGAGTGGAAATTGGCAGATGTGGTACCAATATTTAAAAAAGGAGAACGAGTTAAAAAGAATAATTATAGGCCGGTAAGTTTAACGTCAATAAAATTAGGATCGGTACCCATGGAGTGGAAATTGGCAGATGTGGTACCAATATTTAAAAAGGAGAACGAGTTAAAAAGAATAATTATAGGCCGGTAAGTTTAACGTCAACAGTGGGTAAGATTCTAGAATCCATAATTGCAAATAAAATAAGGGCACATCTAGAATTACACAGACTGATAAAACTTTCACAACACGGGTTTCTTAAGGGTTTTTCGTGCCTTACAAACTTACTGTCTTTTTATTCAGATGTTTACGAGGCAGTAGATTGTGGCAAAGAATATGATACAATATATCTAGATTTTAGCAAAGCTTTTGATAGAGTTCCTCACAAAAGATTAGTTAAAAAGCTGGAAGCTCATGGTATAGGAGGAGCTGTTCTCAGATGGATCAAACAATGGTTAAAAGACAGAAAACAGAGGGTTTGCATAAATGGAGAGAAATCAGAGTGGGTCTCGGTTACTAGCGGGGTACCACAAGGCTCGGTACTGGGTCCCCTATTATTCATCGTATATCTAAATGATCTGGATTCGGATATCAGTAGTAACCTAAGTAAATTCGCAGACGACACTAAAATAGGTAGGACTATAAATGGAAAAGAAGACATTCATGCTTTACAGGAAGATCTAAATAGATTATCTGAATGGTCGGACAAATGGCAAATGGAATTTAATGTTGAAAAATGTAAAGTAGTTAAAATGGGTACTATAAAAGACAATACTAGTTATAAGCTAAATAACCATGAAATCATGAGTTCTCAGTGTGAAAGGGATTTGGGAGTTCTTGTGAGTAGTAGTCTTAAGCCAAGAGAGCAATGCACAGCAGTCAGAAATAAAGCAAACAGAATTTTAGGATTTATCTCAAGAAGCGTTAGCAATAGGACGGAAAAAGTTATTTTGCAGCTCTATCTTGCATTAGTTAGGTCCTATTTAGATTATGCTGTGCAATTCTGGTCACCCTATTATAGAATGGAAATTGAATCCTTGGAGAGAGTGCAGCGAAGAATGACCAAGATGATACACAATATCAGAAATCTACCATATGAGGACAGATTAAAAAAACTTAATCTACATTCTCTAGAGAGGCGAAGAGTTAGGGGGGATATGATTGAAGTGTATAAATGGTTTAAAGGGATTAACAAGGGAGATATTAATAAAGTTTTAAAAATTCATGATCAAACCAGAACTCGTAATAATGGATTTAAGCTTGATAAATTTAGGTTCAGAAGGGAAATTGGTAAAAATTGGTTTGGTAATAGAGTAGCTGATGCATGGAACAAGCTTCCTAGTAGGATAGTATATGCCAATACCTTAGACACCTTCAAATGTAGATTAGATAGACATATGACAGAGGTAGGGTGGGTATGAATAGGTTAGTGCTTATTAGAAAAATCATAAAAAGAAAAATAGAATAAATAAGTAGAGTAGAATAGAATAGGTTAGATATGCTGAAAATACTATTCAAAAATGGAGCTGCCTCGTGTGTGCCAGTAGGCATGTTGCAGTGTCCTCTATTCTTATGTTCTTATGTTCTAAGAGTGAAAGATGTGCATGCATTTAGGGGTGTGGCAGCTGGAATGTCTGATCATTTTTTGGTTGAAGCAAAAGTGTTAGTAGCAAAAGGGTGGGGAAATAGAGTGGGGAGGTAGAAGGGAAATGGTGAAGGCAGAAGAGTTAAAAAAGCCAGAGAAGAGACAGGAATATCAGGATAGGTTGAAAATGGCATATGACAGGGTGAAAGAAAGAGAAGTTGGGGAGTTAGAGGAGGAATGTGGGTTGATGAAAGAATGTTTTGTGGGACATGCAAGTGATGTGTGTGGAAAGAGGTTTGTTGGAGGTGGCATGAGGAGGGGCAGCGAGTGGTGGAATGAAGGCGTGAAAATGAAGGTGGAAGAGAAAAAGAGGGCTTTTGAAGAATGGCTACAGTGTAACGGTAGGGAGAAATATGGAAGATATAGGGAGAAAATGTGGAAACCAAGCAGAAGGTAGAGGAAGAGAAGAGTTTGGCAAATGTTAGGTGGGGACAGGATTTTAGTAGGTCATATGAGGAGAATAAAAAGAAGTTTTGGAAAGAAATGAAGAGAGTAAGGAAGGGTTGATCGAGGATGGAAGAGACAGTGAAAGATGTGAACGGGCAGATGTTAAGAGGGAATGATGCAAGGAAAAGATGGGCAGAATATTTTGAGTGAGTGCTGAATGTTGAGGTAGATAGAGAGGCAGCTATAGTGGCAGTGGGGGGGGGGGGGGTGCTCAAGTGCCAGTAATGGGAGATGAAAATGAAAGAGAGATTACAAGAGAGGAGGTAAAAAGGTCATTGTATGAAGCGAAAGCAGGTAAAGCACCTGCAATGGATGGAGTGAGAGCGGAGATGTTGAAAGAAGGGGGTGTGACTGCATTGGAATGGTTAGTGAGAGTGTTTAATATATGCTTTATGTTGTCAATGGTACCAATGGAATGGGTGATTGCTTGTATATTGCCCCTATGCAAAGGTAAGGGAGATGTGTATGAATGCAGTAAGTTTAGGGGTATAAGTTTGATGAGTGTGGTAGGAAGAGTGTATGGTAAGATACTGGTTAATAGGATTAGGGATAAGACAGAAAATGTGATCGCGGAAGTGCAGAGTGGTTTTAGGAGTGGTAGAGTTTGTATAGATCAGATTTTTATAGTTAGGCAGTTATGTGAGAAATATTTAGCAAAGGGTAAGGATGTGTATTTTGCATTTTTGGATCTGGAGAAAGCATATGATAGAGTTGATAGAGAGGCAATGTGGAATGTTTTGAGGTTATATAAAATTAATGGTAAACTGTTGCATGCAGTGAAGAGTTTGTATGAGGGCAGTAGAACTTGGGTTAGGGTAGGGAATGAAGTGAGTGAGTGGTTTCCAGTGAGTGTGGGACTGAGACAAGGATGTGTGATGTCACCATGGCTGTTCAATTTGTATACTGATGGAGTCATAAGAGAGGTGAATGAGCGAGTGGGTGGTCGAGGTTTGAGAATGGTAGATGGGGATGATACTGAGTGAGAGCTGAATCAGTTGCTGTTTCCAGATGATACTGTGGTGGTTGTAGATTCAGAGAAGCTTTGTCAGTTAGTGTCAAAATTTTTAATGGTGTGTAAGAGCAGGAAGTTGCGAGTAAATGTCGGAAAGAGTAAGGTTATGGGGTGTACAAGAAATGAGGATGGTGCCGGATTGAATGTTATGATGAATGGGGAGACACTTGAGGAAGTTGATCAGTTTAAGTATTTAGGCTCGGTTATAGCTGCAAATGGTGGAGTGGAAGCAGATGTGTGTCACAGAGTGAATGAAGGATGTAAAGTGTTGGGTGCGTTGAAAGGAGTGATGAAGAATAGAGGGTTCTGGTGAGATATAACTACGACTTCAACTAAGTATAGTATTAGGAAAAACACTAATACGACAAACTTTCTCGATCTGATATCTAGAAACATCCATTGCTTCATCAAATATGCCTCGAAGCTAGATGCAATATTATTGGCTTCAGAGATGCTTCGTAGAAATCCTCGTTTTATGTGTCATTAGTGGCTGTAATAGTTAGGTTGGATGCTCTTCTAGCACCCCAGGATAGGCTCGATTGCGGGTCAACTCTCTCTCTCTCTCTCTCTCTCTCTCTCTCTCTCTCTCTCTCTCTCTCTCTCTCTCTCTCTCTTCTCTCTCTCTCTCTCTCTCTGGCAACGACACAGCGGATCGTCTTGCCAAGGCGGCCTGTATGCTGGATGGGCATGCTGTGGACGCTGAGCCCTCCCTCCGATGCCTACGTAACATCATCTACTCAGCTGGGTTTGCCATGACGGTCCAGCGCAGGGACACGGAGAGGGCCAACAGTGTGTCCATACAGCACCATGATCACTTTCTTCACAGTCGCTACAAGTATCGCAGACGCGGGTTAATGGTGCGGAAAAACAATGTAGTTAGTGCTCAGCTCAGAATGGGGTATCGGCCTTTATGGCAGGTCTCCCAGACTCTAGATATGCCACAGTACACCTCCTGTAAATTATGCGACCGTCCTAATGCTAACACTCTTGACCACTATTGTCTTCAGTGCCCCACAGTGAGAGATGTTTTACCACGAGGTCAGAACTTAATACAGATCTGCTCATTTTTACTTAATGATGACAACCTTGATGTTATTCTTGCTCGTTATCCTCACTTTGGTGGCCATTAATTATATTGAATTATACATATATTTTCTGTATGTTGCTGTATAATTCTGTTTGTGCATTCTGCGTTTCTCTGAGCTTCACTTTTGCATATAATGTACTCTGTGCTGCCATACTGTGAGTTGTGTGTTAGTATGCAGCAATGTTTTATCAATATGTACACCTCCCTGTAAACCATGTTCAATTCTTGGTTTTGTATCCATTTGAAGCATTATTTGTATGAACTCATGTAATGTCTGACGCCTTGGCGCAATAAATTAATAAAATAAAATAAAATAATCTCTCTCTCTCTCTCTTTGCCTCACAGTTCGTTATGTAAAAGTCTAAAGTAATTACGATGCACGAACATATTTAGTATTATCGTCAGGGATTTGGATCAAGTAAAGATAACGACTCTCAGTAAATTAGATAATCCGTAAATTGTCAGGTCAGGTCAGGTTAGGTATCAACCTAACCTGACCTACCTTAAATTAACAATATGCCGGGTATTTAATGTGATGAGAGTCATTATCCTTACTTTTCCCTGGGTTTTTAAACTTCCCGGTTATTTTAGACTTGCAACATGAAAAACAAAAACACACGCACTCACACACAGATGGACGTATCTTCACGCACATACTCAGGATTGGATAAGAGAGAGAGAGAGAGGACGAATGTTATGTCTCAATCATATTTACTTAGTACATGTTTGCGCTTAATATTTTAATATTAAGGACATTTCAGATATAAATCAATTACTTTAAAAAACAGCAATATCCTACGTTCCTGGAGCCCATCTTTCTCATCGTATACTTTGTTTTCTTTCGTGTTCGCGCTGCATAATTCAGACAACTTGATTTTGTTTAGGCTAATACAATCGTGTTATCTTCTTGAATATTTCAGTCTTACTTTTTTCTCACTCTTCTCATATTTTGCAAATGAAAGAATGTTATATATCAAAGAGAAAGGTTTGGCACAATGATAACTCCAAGATTCTTTTTAGAGTTGGATACTCTCACGTCTACACCATGTAATCCATAGAAAGGCCAGATTTCTTAAACAGTGTAAACCTAGGATGCCATATTGCTAGTTAGCTAGACACAAATGGATTTCATAAACGCATCTGACGCGGTTCTGTGTATGGCTAGGATCCCCCCATAGGGGGGGGGGTTCCTAGCCATACACAGAACCGCGTTTATGAAATCCATTTGTGTGTGTCTAGTTAACGGGGGATCCTAGCCACACGCAGAACCGCGTCATATGCGTTTATGAAATCCATATGTGTGTGTCTAGCTAACTAACAATATGGTATCCTAGGTTTACGCTGTTTAAGAAATCGGGCCAAAGTTTAGAGGTCTCTTTCTTTTACTCATTGTTATGTAACTTTACGGTTGGAAGCATTAACCTTCACCAGCCTTATGTCATATAATTTTGGTAAATCACGAGTTAGTAATTTGAAACCGCTTACTTCAAACTTTTCTCTTTTATCTATTATTTAACAAATTTTTGATCCTCCTAAATAACTCACC
The DNA here is from genome assembly GCA_037179515.1 of Halocaridina rubra. Classification (NCBI taxonomy): domain Eukaryota; kingdom Metazoa; phylum Arthropoda; class Malacostraca; order Decapoda; family Atyidae; genus Halocaridina; species Halocaridina rubra. Next base: position 35,359 of record JAXCGZ010022826.1, on the reverse strand, counting down.
TCTGACTCTGGCTGTGTAATCTATTCTAAGAGAAGGATCATTGTTAAAAGATATCTGTAGATCGAGTATTATACATATTGCTCAACCTATCTCCTTTAGCATAAAATACACCTTGACAAAACCTCATACTTTCTCATTCTTTCTGTATGTACCAGGTTCATGAGTTGGTAGAGAATACTTGTGTCTGACAGATCTCTGTAGCTGTCAGCTGAGCACATTTGCCCTTATAGATTCCAAAGGTGATGTAGGCACTACTCTTGAACTATAACTCTCTGCATATGATGTGCTTACACAACTTGTTAAATTGACAGTCACTACCATAGAGGGAACGCCAATATCATTTCCTTCTCATTCCTATG
>JAXCGZ010022826.1:25000-30000 GCA_037179515.1 Halocaridina rubra | reverse complement strand
ATCATATTTGATTTAGACCATGTGGCTGAGTCGACAATAGGATTTTGATTTTTTTTTTTTAATTCCATTGCTAGACCGTATTCTGTCGTTTTCAATAGTGGTTTCGCCAGACAAACTAGTTCAAAATGAGTGAGAGGAGTCAATGCAACCTTACAGAAATCTTAGGCTCTAATATAGAATTTTTCTTGTATTAGAAATATTTAATGACTTCAAATCTCAATAGGCTTATGTGTATTTTAATTCATACTTTCTGATGGTCACCAGCCATTAAGAGAAACTGTTACTTTCTCGAAACTAACTGCTTGAAGCAGTTTAGCTTTCTCATTAGGTCTAATCATTTAGGTAAATCTTTCCTTAATCCTTTCCCTTAAGAGAATGAAAAAGTATTAACATGAGTTTTAGAGAACAATACTAGATAGTGTCGAATTCTTAAATCCTTCCTGAGAAGTTAGGTTCTTGTGCCCTAACTTGATTTTACCCCAAATTTTGTGATGATTACTATTAGATACAGAATATTGCATTATTTGTATAGCTTATATCCAAAAATGAAATCTGCCTCTTGTTGGAGGGTGATGGGGGTATAGAATTAAAGTGTTGGATTTCTGAAGCTGAATTAAATTTGCTCTTCTAAGAGTTTAAATTCCCTGTACTGACGCCTGATTTTTTTTTTTTGCCTGGTTAAATTTTTATGCTCATTTTCAACTTGAGTTAGAGGATTTAGGGGAATCTAAAGATTGAACTTCACGGCTATCTTGTGTGAGGTTGACCTCCAGGTGAAGGAAAAAGGCCTTCTCCGTGTAGCTCTTCAAGTGGTGCCTCGTGAAGTCCACTGGCACACTGTACCTGTAAGAGATGAGTCAGGGTAATTTTTCATGGAAATCAGATATTTTAGCAAAAAGCAAAGAGACTGAAACTTAAGATACATTAAAGCTATTATTAAGGGAGAAATTACAAAGAAAGTATAAGAAAAGAAGAGTACTGTGCTCCAGGCATGTAATGCGAAGAGGGGAAGACCCTGTGTGTAGGAGGGTTATTGATATGGAGGGGGAGGGAAGGAGAGGAAGACGAAGGCCGAAGGATAACATAGTAAATGATATGTGGCATAAGGCGCTAGTTGAACAATATACGCAAGACAAAAAAAAGTAGCAAGAAACAGCGACTCCATATATTTATTTTCCAATGGAATGTGTAATTATTATTTTACGAATACCAAATGATCTGCTCCTCTGTATCCCTAGATCATAAGGGTCATTTATTGTTTAGATTGGTATATTTTATGTAACACAATTTCAGAAATTAAAGTACAAAAATAGTTAAAGCCTCCATTAGAGAAAGATGACTCACAGTTCGCATATGTAATTTCGGCTGGTCAGGTGTTGTTTTTCGAGGAATGTGTAACATAGTGTTGAAATGACGTTCCTCTGTGGACGGTAATGGCGCACTTCCAAAAATATGGCGGCATCTGAAAATATTAACAAGTTGAGAAGGTTATAGCCACGTTTTTGCGAGACAAAAAGTCAGGTTAACTTGAGTTGTCTTGCCCAGCTATCTTAGCATTACCACTTATGAAAAAAGGAAAATGACATAATAGGAAAACTAATTTTATTATTATTATATTCCATCAGCCATTTGTGAGTCAACTGCTGAAGACCCGTTTGTGAGTCTTCAGCACTCGACTCACAAATGGCTGCTGCAAATAAAGATAAGCAAGATATATCGCTTTATGCTACTTTCTTAGTATGGATGGTAGCGCTGATATAGATGAGAAAGAAAACTCAAGTTACTTGACTTATTGCATCGCGAAAATGCTTCTTTGTAAGGGCACTACCGTATTTTGAATTTTATGATAAAGAAGATTTCCCTGACGCTTTATCAGAGTATCGTGTTACTTAACACTTCACCACTAAATGTTTAAAGAAAAGCTCAACTCTCCTTTGGTAAAAGTTTGAGTAGGAACTGAACGCATTTTATCTAATTTTTCTTATCTTTTGGATGTAGTTCTCAACATTACTTGTGACATCCTGTCCTCATTTGTAATTATTCTCCTTGTACCATTAAATGAATATGCATTGAAAGGAGTGATGCGTTGAAAGGAGTGATGAAGAATAGAGGGTTGGAAATGAACGTTAAGAAAATTTTGTATGAGAAAGTGGTTGTGCCAACTGTGATGTATGGATCAGAGTTATGGGGTATGAAAGTAAGTGAGAGACGGAAACTAAATGTGCTTGAGAGGAAATGCCTGAGGAGTATGATTGGTGTATCTCGGTTGGATAGGGTAAGGAATGAAGTGGTGCGAGGAAGAACGGGTGTGAGGAGAGAAATTGCAGCCAGAGTAGACATGAATGTTCTGAGATGGTTTGGCCATGTGGAAAGGATGGCTGATGAAAGACTGCTGAAAAGGGTGATGAATGCGAGAGTTGATGGGAGAAATGCTAGAGGGAGGCCTAGGTTTGGATGGATGGATGGAGTAAGGAGAGCCCTGAATGATAGGAGGATGGATGTGAGGGAAGCAAGCGAGCATGCTTGGAATAGGAATGAGTGGCGAGCGATTGTGACGCAGCTCTGATGGGCATCTGCTGTTACTACGGGGCTGCATCTTACAGAGGTAGCCTTGTGGTAGGGGCAGTAGGGGAGTTGGCAGTTGTGAAGCTACACAGGTTGTGGAAGAGCCAGGAGGATGGGCTGTGGCACTCCAGCAGTGCCATCTGAACGGTTACTAGCTCCCTCGTCATTGCCCATAGAGCAAAGTAATCCGCTTATTGTTTTCTCTTTTTGATGTCGGCTACCCCCAATTAAAGGGGGAAACAGCCAAGGTAGATAGATAGACCATTAAAACCATACAAATAGGCCCCATTGTCATATGTGGGATTGAGTAATGCAATAATTACCCCAGCCCAAGGTTTTAATTGACGAAACCATATCATCAGTGTATATGAGGCACTTAGTACTATACTAGGCTAAGTGCCACAACTACAGAATGGCAGAAAAAGCGCTTAAAGTTTCACAAATTTAAAACTCTGATATCTCGGTTGCCGCTCATGTCATTTTGATATTTTTTAAGTATAGCTTAATATAACACGAGTGACAACCGAGATTTCAAAGTTTTAAAGTTGAGAAACTTTGAAAGCGTTTTCTGACATTTAGTAGTTTCGGAACTTAGATAAGTATAGTACTAGGCACATATTACAGAGAATTAAAAGCTTTACAGTTGAAAGTCCATGTGAAGTTACAAACCTTTCTGCTAACTGCTAAAGGAAGATATTAACATATTTTACTGCAAATGTGTTTGCACATGATAGTAAGTTTCCAACATCATTCGTGGGTGTCTTTGCATTTAATTTTCCACTTTATAATTTTGATATGTACACCATTCTAATAAATGCATTACCTTTATATAGAAATTGCATTTATTGTATTTTTGCTATTCTTATTTTCTGTGAAGGAAAAATAAATTTCCACCACTTTGTAGGACTGCTAATTTACCTTTTGGAAACTCCTCAAGAGGACTTTGAAGATGAACATGAGATGGCGCGCGAAGGTAATTCTTATTAACCACTTCCCACTCCGGAGTCTCCTGAGGGCTCTCGGTAGAAAATATCTTTCCTTGAGAATCTGAGATAAAATTCATAAATAAATAGTGCATTTTTAAGTGGTGAAGTACATTTCATGTAGGAATACCTAAAGTAGTATTCTCACCATATTTGTTTTGGATATTCATTTGATATTTCAAAACTACATATATCATTGTTAGAATTGTCAAAATTGAATATATATTTAAATTATGTCACATAATGAGTAGTGTATATTCAGACATTCTCCAGTATATAACCACAGTTAGTGGCTATGCAAATTTCTTATATTGTAAGAGGAGGTTGATAATATTACAAATAAATTTCTTGAGAGAAGAAAATGTATACCTCTAACAGTAATTCTAACGAATGGACACACAATTCGTCCAGTATTTTTTAAGCCCACTTTCTCCATTGCAAGCGTGATGAAGGTAGACCCAAGTGCTTGCGATGGAGAATTTTGCATACATTCCCGATGAGCATAGGTCGCTCCTGTTACAGGAGTGTCTGTGCCATCGTCAAACTCTTCTTCGGTGTCACTACTTCCAGCGGAGCTGCATGTGTCACAGCTTAAGGTTGATCTAGCATCTGCAGCTTCTTCTTCCTGTTCATCTTCCTCTTCTTCGTCTTCTTCGCCATCGTGTTCTGGATGTGGACTAACAGAGGACTTTTTCATGAATGGGATGTAGTTCAGGATATTCTTTTTGGTAATTTTAGGTGATTCTGAACTGTCATCATCGATCTGTACTGCTGCTCCACCGTTCTTTTCGTCTGGTTCGATCTCGTCACCTCTCATACTTTCTGAAGGGTTATTGATGTTATTCTGTGCCTCCTCTTGCATTTTTCGAAGGGCTGTTGCCGTATTAGGTCGGACCGTAAAATCAATACCTTTTTCAGTGATCATGGAACCTGGTAAGCCGAGCAGGCTGAGGAAATCTCGTTTCTCTTTCGCAAAAAGGATTTTGTTACTTTGACCTTTTTCTTCATGGCGGTGGTGTGTTCGATGTTTTCTTTCCCGGTAAACAAGGACTACAGGAACTTTAGCTTTCGACCCCATCTTTCCGATTGTGGTTAATACTTCGAGACATTTTCTGAGTTCTTGAATAGCCAAGGACTCTGCTGCTTCGGTTAAAGATTCTTGGGAAACTCGGCCTCCCGGTTTATTAATTTGGCCGGGCAACCCCTCCACCTGCAGCCGCAATTGCTGGGTGCGCAGATCAAGACAAGATAAAACTTGACTCAACAATTTCTGTAAGATAAAATATACGACCATTAAATACGCACTTTATACTATTTGCCAACAAATAACCTTTAGGTTTTTGAGTAAAGTAAGAGAATTGTCAAAGGATATGAAAGAGAGAGACGAAGGCATTCATGAGTAACTTTACATAGGTTAAAGCTAATAGTTATAGTATTTGGAAGAAAATCTTG
>JAXCGZ010022826.1:10000-17500 GCA_037179515.1 Halocaridina rubra | reverse complement strand
TATTAGGAAGTTGCAATCAATGGCTAGAATAGGTGGAAATGTTTTGGAATGGATAAAAACTTACTTAGAAGGAAGGGAACAGAGGGTTAGAGTAAGACACTCAGTGTCTGAATGGAGAAGAGTTAGTAGTGGAGTTCCACAGGGTTCAGTTTTAGGGCCACTTTTGTTCCTTGTATATGTAAATGACCTACCAGAGTCTGTAAATTCATTCATGAATATGTTTGCAGATGATGCAAAGATTGTGAAGAAAGTAAAAATGAGAACAATGGTAGAGAACTTCAGGAGGATCTAAATAATCTGCATGAGTGGTCAGAAAAGTGGCTAATGAAATTCAATACTTCAAAATGTAAGGTAATGAGAATGGGTACAAGTGCAAGAAGGCCCAAGCTTGACTACTCGGTGGCTGGAGTACAACTTCAAGAGACAGAAAATGAGAGAGATCTAGGAGTAAACATACTGGCAGATTTGTCTCCAGAAATACATATAAATGGCATAGTAAGGGCAGCATATGCATTCTTATCAAATGTAAGGGTAGCCTTCAGGCACATGGACAAGGAAATGTTCAGAAATATTTATGTAACCTATGTGAGGCCAAAACTTGAATATGCAGCCCCCTTTTGGAATCCGCACTTGAAAAAGCACATAGTTTAGCTTGAAAAAGTTCAAAGACATGCCACGAAACTGGTGCCAGAAATACGCAATCTCAGTTATGATGAGAGGCTGAGGGAATTAGACTTACCATCACTGGAAGCTAGAAGAGTGAGGGGGGATATGGTGACAGTCTTTAAATTCCTTCATGGTTATGATAGAGTGGATAGGGATCGATATTTTGATATGGCTGGGTCTAGAACTAGAGGTCATAGTTTGAAGCTTCATAAGAAAACTTCTTCGCAGGATGTAAGGAAATACTTTTTCAGTGTAAGAGTAGTTGATAATTGGAATTCGCTAAACAAGGAGGTAGTTAATGCTATCTCAATCCATAGTTTTAAGGACTGGTATGATAAGTATCACTAAGTATAAAATGGAAGCGATCAGGAGACGGGAAGATACGAGCTTTGGGCTCTTTCCCGTAAACACAATTAGGTAATCACAATTAGGTAATCACACACACACACACTTATTAGGAAGCTGCAATCAATGGCTAGAATAGGTGGAAATGTTTTGGAATGGATAAAAACTTACTTAGAAGGAAGGGAACAGAGAGTTAGAGTAAGATACTCAGTGTCTGAATGGAGAAGAGTTAGTAGTGGAGTTCCACAGGGTTCAGTTTTAGGGCCACTTTTGTTCCTTGTATATGTAAATGACCTACCAGAGTCTGTAAATTCATTCATGAATATGTTTGCAGATGATGCAAAGATTGTGAAGAAAGTAAAAAACGAGAACAATGGTAGAGACCTTCAGGAGGATCTAAATAATCTGCATGAGTGGTCAGAAAAGTGGCTAATGAAATTCAATACTTCAAAATGTAAGGTAATGAGAATGGGTACAAGTGCAAGAAGGCCCAAGCTTGACTACTCGGTGGCTGAAGTACAACTTCAAGAGACAGAAAATGAGAGAGATCTAGGAGTAAACATACTGGCAGATTTGTCTCCAGAAATACATATAAATGGCATAGTAAGGGCAGCATATGCATTCTTATCAAATGTAAGGGTAGCCTTCAGGCACATGGACAAGGAAATGTTCAGAAATATTTATGTAACCTATGTGAGGCCAAAACTCGAATATGCAGCCCCCTTTTGGAATCCGCACTTGAAAAAGCATATAGCTAAGCTTGAAAAAGTTCAAAGACATGCCACGAAACTGGTGCCAGAAATACGCAATCTCAGTTATGATGAGAGGCTGAGGGAATTAGACTTACCATCACTGGAAGCTAGAAGAGTGAGGGGGGATATGGTGACAGTCTTTAAATTCCTTCATGGTTATGATAGAGTGGATAGGGATCGATATTTTGATATGGCTGGCTCTAGAACTAGAGGTCATAGTTTGAAGCTTCGTAAGAAAACTTCTTCGCAGGATGTAAGGAAATACTTTTTCAGTGTAAGAGTAGTTGATAATTGGAATTCGCTAAACAAGGAGGTAGTTAATGCTATCTCAATCCATAGTTTTAAGGACAGGTATGATAAGTATCACTAAGTATAAAATGGAAGCGATCAGGAGACGGGAAGATACGAGCTTTGGGCTCTTTCCCGTAAACACAATTAGGTAATCACAATTAGGTAATCACACACACACACACTTATTAGGAAGCTGCAATCAATGGCTAGAATAGGTGGAAATGTTTTGGAATGGATAAAAACTTACTTAGAAGGAAGGGAACAGAGGGTTAGAGTAAGACACTCAGTGTCTGAATGGAGAAGAGTTAGTAGTGGAGTTCCACAGGGTTCAGTTTTAGGGCCACTTTTGTTCCTTGTATATGTAAATGACCTACCAGAGTCTGTAAATTCATTCATGAATATGTTTGCAGATGATGCAAAGATTGTGAAGAAAGTAAAAAACGAGAACAATGGTAGAGAACTTCAGGAGTATCTAAATAATCTGCATGAGTGGTCAGAAAAGTGGCTAATGAAATTCAATACTTCAAAATGTAAGGTAATGAGAATGGGTACAAGTGCAAGAAGGCCCAAGCTTGACTACTCGGTGGCTGAAGTACAACTTCAAGAGACAGAAAATGAGAGAGATCTAGGAGTAAACATACTGGCAGATTTGTCTCCAGAAATACATATAAATGGCATAGTAAGGGCAGCATATGCATTCTTATCAACTGTAAGGGTAGCCTTCAGGCACATGGACAAGGAAATGTTCAGAAATATTTATGTAACCTATGTGAGGCCAAAACTCGAATATGCAGCCCCCTTTTGGAATCCGCACTTGAAAAAGCATATAGCTAAGCTTGAAAAAGTTCAAAGACATGCCACGAAACTGGTGCCAGAAATACGCAATCTCAGTTATGATGAGAGGCTGAGGGAATTAGACTTACCATCACTGGAAGCTAGAAGATTGAGGGGGGATATGGTGACAGTCTTTAAATTCCTTCATGGTTATGATAGAGTGGATAGGGATCGATATTTTGATATGGCTGGCTCTAGAACTAGAGGTCATAGTTTGAAGCTTCGTAAGAAAACTTCTTCGCAGGATGTAAGGAAATACTTTTTCAGTGTAAGAGTAGTTGATAATTGGAATTCGCTAAACAAGGAGGTAGTTAATGCTATCTTAATCCATAGTTTTAAGGACAGGTATGATAAGTATCACTAAGTATAAAATGGAAGCGATCAGGAGACGGGAAGATACGAGCTTTGGGCTCTTTCCCGTAAACACAATTAGGTAATCACAATTAGGTAATCACACACACACACACACACTTATTAGGAAGCTGCAATCAATGGCTAGAATAGGTGGAAATGTTTTGGAATGGATAAAAACTTACTTAGAAGGAAGGGAACAGAGGGTTAGAGTAAGACACTCAGTGTCTGAATGGAGAAGAGTTAGTAGTGGAGTTCCACAGGGTTCAGTTTTAGGGCCACTTTTGTTCCTTGTATATGTAAATGACCTACCAGAGTCTGTAAATTCATTCATGAATATGTTTGCAGATGATGCAAAGATTGTGAAGAAAGTAAAAAACGAGAACAATGGTAGAGAACTTCAGGAGGATCTAAATAATCTGCATGAGTGGTCAGAAAAGTGGCTAATGAAATTCAATACTTCAAAATGTAAGGTAATGAGAATGGGTACAAGTGCAAGAAGGCCCAAGCTTGACTACTCGGTGGCTGAAGTACAACTTCAAGAGACAGAAAATGAGAGAGATCTAGGAGTAAACATACTGGCAGATTTGTCTCCAGAAATACATATAAATGGCATAGTAAGGGCAGCATATGCATTCTTATCAAATGTAAGGGTAGCCTTCAGGCACATGGACAAGGAAATGTTCAGAAATATTTATGTAACCTATGTGAGGCCAAAACTCGAATATGCAGCCCCCTTTTGGAATCCGCACTTGAAAAAGCATATAGCTAAGCTTGAAAAAGTTCAAAGACATGCCACGAAACTGGTGCCAGAAATACGCAATCTCAGTTATGATGAGAGGCTGAGGGAATTAGACTTACCATCACTGGAAGCTAGAAGATTGAGGGGGGATATGGTGACAGTCTTTAAATTCCTTCATGGTTATGATAGAGTGGATAGGGATCGATATTTTGATATGGCTGGCTCTAGAACTAGAGGTCATAGTTTGAAGCTTCGTAAGAAAACTTCTTCGCAGGATGTAAGAAAATACTTTTTCAGTGTAAGAGTAGTTGATAATTGGAATTCGCTAAGCGAGGAGGTATTTAATGCTATCTCAATCCATAGTTTTAAGGACAGGTATGATAAGTATCACTAAGTATAAAATGGAAGCGATCAGGAGACGGGAAGATACGAGCTTTGGGCTCTTTCCCGTAAACACAATTAGGTAATCACAATTAGGTAATCACACACACACACACACTTATTAGGAAGCTGCAATCAATGGCTAGAATAGGTGGAAATGTTTTGGAATGGATAAAAACTTACTTAGAAGGAAGGGAACAGAGGGTTAGAGTAAGACACTCAGTGTCTGAATGGAGAAGAGTTAGTAGTGGAGTTCCACAGGGTTCAGTTTTAGGGCCACTTTTGTTCCTTGTATATGTAAATGACCTACCAGAGTCTGTAAATTCATTCATGAATATGTTTGCAGATGATGCAAAGATTGTGAAGAAAGTAAAAAACGAGAACAATGGTAGAGAACTTCAGGAGTATCTAAATAATCTGCATGAGTGGTCAGAAAAGTGGCTAATGAAATTCAATACTTCAAAATGTAAGGTAATGAGAATGGGTACAAGTGCAAGAAGGCCCAAGCTTGACTACTCGGTGGCTGAAGTACAACTTCAAGAGACAGAAAATGAGAGAGATCTAGGAGTAAACATACTGGCAGATTTGTCTCCAGAAATACATATAAATGGCATAGTAAGGGCAGCATATGCATTCTTATCAAATGTAAGGGTAGCCTTCAGGCACATGGACAAGGAAATGTTCAGAAATATTTATGTAACCTATGTGAGGCCAAAACTCGAATATGCAGCCCCCTTTTGGAATCCGCACTTGAAAAGGCATATAGCTAAGCTTGAAAAAGTTCAAAGACATGCCACGAAACTGGTGCCAGAAATACGCAATCTCAGTTATGATGAGAGGCTGAGGGAATTAGACTTACCATCACTGGAAGCTAGAAGATTGAGGGGGGATATGGAGACAGTCTTTAAATTCCTTCATGGTTATGATAGAGTGGATAGGGATCGATATTTTGATATGGCTGGCTCTAGAACTAGAGGTCATAGTTTGAAGCTTCGTAAGAAAACTTCTTCGCAGGATGTAAGAAAATACTTTTTCAGTGTAAGAGTAGTTGATAATTGGAATTCGCTAAGCGAGGAGGTATTTAATGCTATCTCAATCCATAGTTTTAAGGACAGGTATGATAAGTATCACTAAGTATAAAATGGAAGCGATCAGGAGACGGGAAGATAAGAGCTTTGGGCTCTTTCCTGTAAGCACAATTAGGTAATCACAATTAGGTAATCAAACACACACCTCTTCACGCATGCCCGCACATGCATGCACGCACGTGCACGCGCACGCACATACGGACGCACGCACGCACACACGCAAGCACGCACGCACGCACTCACGCGCGCACGCACGCACGCACGCACACACACATACACACGCACCCATACACACACACACACACACACATAGCACTGCTCATAAGTGAGAGGATTCAAGTTGAAGAAATAAACTTGGCTATAGAAAGTGAGTTCAGGGAATTTCTTGTTGCTCGCATAAATACTGGGTCAGAGAGCATTATAATAACTGTTGTATACAACCCACCAAGGAACCAAAATAGGCTTGAAATTTATGAGGAAAGTCATATAGGTACGATTGAAGTCATAAACTCAGTTGTTAACATGGCGCGGGAGAAAAAATGTAGGATTTTGATTATGGGAGACTTTAATCATAAAGAGATAGATTGGATAAATCTTGACCCACACAGTGGTGAGGACTCATTTGGGGCAAGATTCCTAGATTGCGTACAAGGGAATTTCCTACACCAACATGTAATGGAACCAACAAGAGCCAGGGGTGGGGATGAGCCATCACTACTTGATCTGGTGTTCACAGATAATGTGTTGGATATTGAAAATATTGAGTATGAACCACCAATTGGAAAGAGTGACCACTGTGTGTTGTTGATGGAGTATATCATTGAAGACATTCTTCCTGAGAGTAGAGGCACTGAGGACATGAGGAGGAACTATCCGAAAGGAGATTACATCAAAATGAATGAGCTTTTTGCAGTTATTGACTGGAGAACCTTATTTTACAACAAATCTGTACAAGAAATGTATGACATCTTTTGTGAGAAATATGGGAAGATAGTAGATTGCTGCATACCTGTCACCAAAGTAGGTGTAATTCATGCCAGAGAGAAATGGTTCGATAATGGGTGTAAAAGAGCTAAGGAGTGGAGAGACAAATGCTGGAAAAGGTATAGGAGGAGAAAAAACATAAATGCCTGGCAAACCTACAAAAGAGCAAGAAATGACTACCTAAGTAAAAGGAGAGAGGCAGAGAGAGATTATGAGTGGGACATCACCTGGAAGGCTAAAGAAAATCCCAAGCTTTTCCACAGCTTTATCAGAGGAAAACTGAAGGTAAAAGAACAGGTTTTAAGGCTAAAGAGAGCGGATGGAAGCATCACTGAGACGGACGAAGAGATCTGCAAAGAATTGAACAAGGAGTTTCAGTCAGTATTTACAGTAGAAAATACCCCACCCCCTCAGATTGCAGTGATAGAAGCTCAAGGGCCGGTATTAGAGAACATCAACCTTACAGCCACAGAGGTATGCAAAGCGCTGATGGATTTAGATGTTCATAAAGCTACAGGTCCTGATGACATATCCCCTCATGTGCTTAAAAAATGAGCAAACACAATATCAGTGGCACTAAGTATCATATTTAAGGAGTCACTGGAGTCGGGGGAGATTCCAAGATGCTGGAAACAAGCAAATGTGATACCTATCTTCAAAAAGGGAAAGAGGGATACGGCTCTGAACTATAGACCAGTTTCCTTGACCAGCATAGTTTGCAAACTTATGGAGAAACTACTAAGGAAACATATCTCTCTTCACTTGGAATCCTTCAACTTTTTGTCAGTGAGGCAACATGGCTTCAGAGAAGGAAGATCAACAGTAACAAACTTATTAGAATTTTATGATGAGGTAAGCCAAATCTTACAGGAAAGAGAGGGCTGGGCAGATTGCATATTCCTAGACTTCCAGAAAGCGCTTGACACTGTTCCACATGGGAGACTTATTAGGAAGCTGCAATCAATGGCTAGAATAGGTGGAAATGTCTTGGAATGGATAAAAACTTACTTAGAAGGAAGGGAACAGAGGGTTAGAGTAAGACACTCAGTGTCTGAATGGAGAAGAG
>JAXCGZ010022826.1:2500-7500 GCA_037179515.1 Halocaridina rubra | reverse complement strand
CAATATATCCGTGTATATATAGTGAATGATGCTTCCTGCCGTATCCCAGCTGCCAGGTTCAGAGAAAAATTTCAATCAACTTCTGCTTTTGGCTCTTCCTTTGCAAAAATAGTTCAAATTTTACCTTTACATAGAAAAATGTATTTGCTGATGATTATTTTCAGATACTGAGTACCAGTATTGAATAAGTCAAGTTCGAACTTCTATGACAGCCTGGGAAGAAGTACCATAGAGTTTAGTGGTTATATTTCAGACTGTGACCACGAAAATGTCATATTCATTAACTCGATTACATTGTGACTGAGTATATTTAGTAAGAATACATGATTTTTCATGAAGTATTCACTTTGAAAAATAAAATTATATAAAAAACAATCATTATTTTCCTCTCTGAATATTGTTACAAGAAGCTTAAGAGCGTTGTGCTGGTGCACTATTTTCATTTTGCATTGTCGACGAATCCAAGGAAACAGCATGTGATATTTTTGTAATATTTTAGCTTTTACGTCACACTGTATTTTACTGTTAGTTTACAGAAAATTATATGAAACTTAAAAGTACCATGGTAACATATGGGAGGAGAAGAGATAGTGAGATTAGCATTTAAGGAGAAAATAAAGGGAGAATGGTAAGACGTAAAGTTGTAAAATACATTTTACAACTTCAGGATTGTAGTTTGAAGGTAGAAGGTATGACTTGAAGTTTGGAAGATGTAGGGAAGACTGAAAAAATGCAGCCACTACAATATTTATAAAAGGGACTTGTCGGGAGTTGACACAAACTTATTCCATATACTGTAGAATAATGAGAGGTGAAAAAGCGAATTAGAATTGAAAGGGCAAAGCTAAGAAATAAGGAAGGTCACGCTTAATGTATATTTTGGAATAACTTCAAAAGAGATTACTGGTAGTAAAACAAATGGGGTAACTAAAAGATGTGAATACACTGAAGTGAGAGTGTGAGGGGCAGAAAGACAAATGACGTCTCAGGAGAAGGCAAAGCAAAAAATTAGTGCGTAATTTGAGGAGCTGTTGAATGTGGATGGGGAAAGAGTATACGAGAACTTTGAGAAAGAAAATATATTGTAAGAAATAAATACATTAAAAGGCAATAGAGTAGAGGTAGAGTTTTATATCTTTCAGTTACAAAGTGCTTCATATCATATTTTGCAGTCGAGAAGATGGTTGAAGAGAATGCAAAACGTATACTCTGCAACTATATTTGATAGCATTCTGAAAAACTGTAGTTATCGCATTCGCTTATGGCATGGAAAGATTTAATTAACTTTAGAAAAAAACAATTGTTTGTCTTGAAGCTTCTCTGGTAGAGATAAAGAGTCAAAGCGGTAGGAAAATTAACGAAAATACAGAGGAAAATGTATTGCCAGGTAAGAACAAGAACATTAAAAATTTGCTTCATATTCTATAGAATATAAAGTTAGGTGTTTACTGTATAAGCGAGAAAAAGACTAATATGATGATATTGTAAGGCTGATATTAATAGCGTGTATGCATCTGATATTCTAAAGTGAGGGAAGTAAACTAGAAGCGCAAGTAGATCTAGTTCAGTTGATGTGTTAGTTAATTAGACTGAGCCTATAGGATCTTGGGAATCTACAAAATGCGTGTAGATGACAAGGGTGATTTTGTTGGTGGCAGTTTTATGCGCGTGAGAAGGAACCATGGTATATATTGGGCATATTACAATATCATATATATATACGCAGAAATGAGCATACATTCTGATCAACTTAGAAGATTAGTAGAATTGAAGTATACTACCGATGATAAACCTTGGTAAGTCCTTAATGGAAAGTACTCTTACTAGATGAAGATTTAGAAAGAAATCATGTCATTCAGTCTTTCAGATAATGAGTATTATTTGCATAGTGAATTGTAGAGTCAGTTAGGTTAAGCATCGAAAAATCTGCTCTTGAACATTTGACAGCAAAAATAGTATCCAAGTATAAAGCCTCATTCTATTACGATTTAATAGGCTGAGAGAGAGAGAGAGAGAGAGAGAGAGAGAGAGAGAGAGAGAGAGAGAGAGAGAGAGAGAGAGAGAGAGAGAGAGAGAGAGAGAGAGAGAGAGAGAGAGAGAGAGAGAGAGAGATAATCTAGTTTTCTCAGGGCCACGCCCTGAAAATCCATCTTGAGATCTACATGAACAAATTGAGGGTGTCCTGCTGAATAAGAAAAATGAGTGACATCATAGGGAAGAGAGACAAATAAGGCAGATGCATCACTTATGCAAGAGATGCTTTTGGCCGGTTGTCCTCTCTTACATTTGTGATGAGTAGCGGCGGAACTTTTTCTCGCTATTGCTTTTTCTTCTTTTTAGTTCTTGGTTACTGTAAGCGAAGAAATTAATCTGCCCTCAACTGTTTTTAGTAGAGTTTGGTACAGATCGCGTTTCAGGATAAAAATAAAATGCTAAAATATTTGAAATTTAATATTGTGGTTTGAACTGTCTGGTTTCCATCGATCTTAAAAAGTAGACGGCATTTAAATATAGAAAATGTATATATTGTTTTTAATCAGTGACACCGGGACAGGCATAGAATATTCCCCTCATGTGACCCAGCTCCAAGAAAAAGTAGCAACTTAAGGACAAAGCATAAACAAGAGAATGATAAATAATAAAACGACTGACTGAAAGACTAATGTAATGAAGACTATTAATGATAAGAAAGAACACAAAGAGGAACGGAGATGTGAAACGTTGTGGCTTGTCAGATCTGAAGAGATAATATGAATACAAGAAAGAACGCAAAGAGGAACGGAGATGTGAAATGTTGTGACTTGTCAGATATGAAGAGATAATATGAAATTTTCAATGAATACACTGGGATATTCGATGTAGTTGTAGGCATAAGAAAAGAACTGTCCATGTGTAAAGATATGAATAAAATCTTTCTTTCACGTAGATTGGGAATCAAACTCACAATCTACGATTCCAGAGGTAGATACCGTAACTATTCAGACCCGAAGAGCAAAGAGGTTCTGATCCTCTTTCTTCATTTATGGGTAGCCTTCGCGTTTAACTATCTATGCTTTATTTACAAGCTCTCTCGAGCATACTCCCGCCTAATCTAATGGGAGTGTTTAAGTTCCTTTACCGATGAAAATAATTAAATAAATGAGTAAGCTGAAGCGAGAGTGAAACGGATAACTTGTCAACAGAGAACGGAAAAGCTTTGGCAGCAGCTTTCTCTTTTTCAGCAGTTGATGCCAAGGAGCTTTTTTGTTTTAATAATAATAATAATTAATAATAATAATAATAATAATAATAATAATAATAATAATAATAATAATAATAATAATAATAATAATAATAAACCTTTATTTCCATTAAAATACAATGGGTATTCGTCAGCCGGGGCAAGACCCAACCCCCCACTGTGGTGGCCAACAACAGCAGTACCGGCCAGTAAACAGCTTAAACTCTCGGTCTTGGACGGGAACCGATCTTTCGACCTCGTGAATGCGAAGCCAGCTCGTTACCACTGTACTAGGACTAGAGACTTATTTTTTCCATACTGTTTACCTTTGATTTATTTGACGACTTTTCTGCGTAACCTTATATGAGCTAACTAATAGACGAATGCTTTATATAAATATATATACATATATATATATATATATATATATATATATATATATATATATATATATATATATATATATATATATATAATATATATATATATATATATATATATATATATATATATATATATTGATGCAAGTTCCGTTATTCTGAGGTTTATATATAAATGAATAAATACATACATACATATATATATATATATATATATATATATATATATATATATATATATATATATATATATATATATATATTTATATATATATATATTTATATATATATATATATATATATATATATATATATATATATATATATATATATATATATATATATATATTATATATATATATATATATATATATATATATATATATATATATATATATATATATATATATATATATATAATTTTTTTTCGGCTTTACGTCACGGACTCCCTTTTCTACCAAGGGCTAGGACGTTTGCCTTCTTGCGAAGAACTTGTTTTGGCAGATGTAATATATATATATATATATATATATATATATATATATATATATATATATATATATAAATATATATAAATATATATATATATATATATATATATATATATATATATATATATATATATATATATATATATATATATATATATATGTATATAAATATATATATATATATATATATATATATATATATATATATATATATATATATATATATATATATATATATATATATATATATATATATATATATATATATATATATATATATATATATATATATATATATATATATATATATATATATATATATATATATATATATATATATAACCAAATAAGCACATTGCCATATGTGAAAACATGAATCATTTTTACTCCGACCGGCACTTGAACCTGGGACATATAATTACTAAGCCAAGGCGCTATCAACTACACCAAAAAAGGTCTAAAAGGGTAACAGACCTTACAGCTTACATCTGCTTACTAGGAATGAACGCAGTCTATCTGAATGCCACTATGTTCATATTACAGTTTCCCTCAGCCTCACTCGTGGTTTCGTTTTCTCATTCAATTCATGTCCCAATCTCATTTGGGACCAACAATAACTAAATAAGCACATTACCATATATGAAAACATGAATCATTTTTACCCGACCTGGACTTGATTCTGGGACTTATAATTACTAAGCCAAGGCACTACCAACTACACCACAGGTCTAAAAGGGAAACAGACCTTACTGCTTATACCTGCTATACTAGGAATGAATGCATTCTATCTGAATGCAACTATGTTCATATTACAGTTTCCCCCAACCTCATTCGTTGTTTCGTTTTCGCATTTAATTCAAGTCCCAATCTCATTCGGGACCAACAATAACCAATAAGCACCTTACCATA
>JAXCGZ010022825.1:50000-115176 GCA_037179515.1 Halocaridina rubra | reverse complement strand
CTGCTTGATTAGCAAGGTCTAGAGTACGGCAGGCACCACTACTATCCCTTCCACGACCTTAATATGAATAAGGGAAATTAGCTATGCAATGACGGAACGATGATACCTCGAAGACGGGGATATACCTTGAGGAATAGGGATAAAAGCTGTGAAAAATTAAGAGAAATTCATTTTAATCTATTAGCTGAAATCTAATCTCTTGGAGATTAGTGTTGGCTTTTGATCAGTTTTAATGCCGGACTCCATTCCTGACTCAAACCTTCTCTATTAATCCAAGGCTTGGAACCGGCACTAACTTAAGATCGCTTGCTCCCCAGCGGTTAGATATTTTTATACTTATCTTCAATGAATGAGATCAAATAAATAAGTTATTTTATGTTTACTTATCAAAGAGAAAGAGAATCAGAGAGAGAGAGAGAGAGAGAGAGAGAGAGAGAGAGAGAGAGAGAGAGAGAGAGAGAGAGAGAGAGAGAGAGAGAGAGAGAGAGAGAGAGAGAGAGAGAGAGAGAGAGAGAGAGAGAGAGAGAGAGAGAGAGAGAGAGAGAGAGAGAGAGTATCTTCGGAATACACGTAAATGTGAATTTTAAGTGAGAAATAATAAATGGAATAGAGTAACAACAAAGCAACTTGGCACTTATGAGTGAGTGCCACTCATCCTAAGAGGTAATTGAAATACACTCAAAGCGTTTACAAGACATTTCATGGTGTCTCTTTTCCATTTGCGTGCTTCAAAGAGAGAGAGAGGAGAGAGAGAGAGAGAGAGAGAGAGAGAGAGAGAGAGAGAGAGAGAGAGAGAGAGAGAGAGAGAGAGAGAGAGAGAGAGAGAGAGAGAGAGAGAGAGAGAATTCACTATATATGATTGCAAAAATACCACGGATGATATAAAAGGAGTGAAGCCCTAATATATTAATCATGCGTCTTTAGCCTATTACATCCCGGAATATATCACAATCACACTTTTATTCCAATCTTATTAGCAATTCGTTTCAGTGAACCTGAATTCCCGTTAATTCTAACCCAATTTCCATTCGCTGGAATAGTCAGAGCGTGAATTCCATTTCCCATTTTATATCCCATTTCCTTTTTCTTTTCTGTGTCCATATTTCTTTTGTAAAGTTATTTTTGCTTGGAATTCCAAGTGCTAAAATAACGGAAATTCTATATAATAGAGCTACACAGAGTATCTGTACTCTAGATAAGTAAGCCTGCTTTGGTATTTCAGGTTAGATTTTTGCCTTGCAGCGATTATGCGCACATATTTTCCATGTTGGCACTACAGGCTTCATGATTGGCTTCGCAACTTGCATTTGGAATGCGGTATCGAAGATGTGCTCGAACGCAGATTAAGGACACAACAACACTGAACCACCTACCACTCGATGGCAGATAAAAGTGAGAGGCGAATAATGCATGGCCACCTACATAGGTCCAGCAACGTGCTCAAACACTGTTGGTTGACCCAGCATCACTGAACCACCTATCGCTCAATGGCAGATACGTGTGGGAGGCGAATAGTTGCATGGCAACCTACATGGGTCTAGCAGCGTGCTCAAACACTGTTTGTGGACATAGTAGCACTGACCCACCTATCACTCGGTGGCAGGTATGTATGGGAGGCGTATAGTTGCATGGCCACCTACATGAGCCCTGAAACTTGCCTGAACACTGCAGGCTGTGGACACAGCAACACTGGACCACCTTCGAATTAACAGTAGAAAGGTGTGGAAACTAAACAGTTGCATGGCTATAACGTTCCGTAATGTACTGGAACACCAATCCTAGACACAGCAATACTAACCACCTACCACTCGACATTAGGTACGTGTATGAGACGAATAATCGCATGACCACCTTGACATAAGTCCAACAATGTGCTCAAGCACCATATGCTGATAGGCAATGGCGAAGAATACATCAATATTTTTTTACGATTATGTAGCTTACCGTAAGTTTCCTGAACTGAATAATATATATTGAATCAACAAGCAAAAAGTTAGACGAAAATATATACTTTCATAATACATTTACCATATTTCCTCTGTGTTATTTACTATATGTTGCCTAAACCAATTCAGCTATTTAGAGAATAGGATTTAACAGTAATGACTACAATTCCAAGCGCAAAACATCTTTAAGTAGATCCTTTATCATGCAAACACATAATATACCAAATGGAATGTGAAAACTCCTTGACCCAATTTCTTAAACAGTGTAGACCTAGGATACAATATTGTTAGTTAGCTTGACACACACAAATGGATTTCATAAACGTATCTGACGCGTTTCTGTGTATGGCTAGCATCCCGTGTGTGTGTCTAGCTAACTAACAATATGGTATCCTAGGTTTACACTGTTTAAGAAAGCGGGCCCTTGTGTTCATGAAAATGCTATGGAATGAAATGTCTGGATTGAAAACACATATGACAAGTAAGTATACCAAGAGATCTATAATTTGCAAGAGAAAAAGTTTTCCTAAAATTCTATTCACATTAGAGAAGCATAAATATAATTAGATTTAACCCTTCCTGTAAAAAGAAGATACATATCGCTACATTCTACATTCAAGTGATGAAACATATGCTGCTATAAGTTGTAATTACAAGGATAATTACTGAAAATTGAGGCGGTTGGGAAGTAATCAAGGCTAAAGTGGAGGTAGTTAAGGTTATTAAGGCAATTTAGTGTATATAGGGGCAATTAAACAAGCCTCTACAACTACAATAACTGTAGATTTAATCGACTTATAGAATTCATTTATGATTTTGATTGTATGTATTCCAGCAATAGTTCTATATCCACGATAGTTGGGGAGCAAAACTCAACACTCGTAATCTCTGTGTGTCCTTAGAACCGTTTAATCCTGAGCTGGCGATCACATCCTCTTATATTTTATTTCTGCTTTTATGAGTGTGGCACTGTGACGAGGAAAAAAAACGACCCTCGTCGGGCCCAGGCACCAAGAAAAAGTAGCAACTTAAACCTAATGCAGAAATTAAAAAAAATATAAACAATAATAAGAAATGGATGAAAGAATAGCCTAAGAAAAGATAAGAGAAAAAAGAGAGACAGATGTGGAGTGTTGTGACATGTTAGATGTGAATGGCTAATAGAAATATTTAACGAATACACCAGAATATTCAGTGTAGATTTAGAACATAAGAACATAAGAATAGAGGACACTGCAACATGCCTATTGGCACACACGAGGCAGCTCCATTTTTGAACTGTATTTTCAGCATGTCTAACCTATTCTATTCTACTCTACTTATTTATTCTATTTTTCTTTTTATGATTTTTCTAATAAGCACTAACCTATTCATACCCACCCTACCTCTGTCATATGTCTATCTAATCTACATTTGAAGGTGTCTAAGGTATTGGCATTTACTATCATACTAGGAAGCTTGTTCCATGCATCAGCTACTCTATTACCAAACCAATTTTTACCAATTTCCCTTCTGAACCTAAATTTATCAAGCTTAAATCCATTATTACGAGTTCTGGTTTGATCATGAATTTTTAAATCTTTATTAATATCTCCCTTGTTAATCCCTTTAAACCATTTATACACTTCAGTCATATCCCCCCTAACTCTTCGCCTCTCTAGAGAATGTAGATTAAGTTTTTTTAATCTGTCCTCATATGGTAGATTTCTGATATTGTGTATCATCTTGGTCATTCTTCGCTGCACTCTCTCCAAGGATTCAATTTCCAATCTATAATAGGGTGACCAGAATTGTACAGCATAATCTAAATGGGGCCTAACTAATGCAAGATAGAGCTGCAAAATAACTTTTTCCGTCCTATTGCTAACGCTTCTTGAGATAAATCCTAAAATTCTGTTAGCTTTATTTCTGACTGCTGTGCATTGCTCTCTTGGCTTAAGACTACTACTCACAAGAACTCCCAAATCCCTTTCACACTGAGAACTCATGATTTCATGGTTATTTAGCTTATAACTAGTATTGTCTTTTATAGTACCCATTTTAACTACTTTACATTTTTCAACATTAAATTCCATTTGCCATTTGTCCGACCATTCAGATAATCTATTTAGATCTTCCTGTAAAGCTTGAATGTCTTCTTTTCCATTTATAGTTCTACCTATTTTAGTGTCGTCTGCGAATTTACTTAGGTTACTACTGATATCCGAATCCAGATCATTTAGATATACGATGAATAATAGGGGACCCAGTACCGAGCCTTGTGGTACCCCGCTAGTAACCGAGCCCCACTCTGATTTCTCTCCATTTATGCAAACCCTCTGTTTTCTGTCTTTTAACCATTGTTTGATCCATCTGAGAACAGCTCCTCCTATACCATGAGCTTCCAGCTTTTTAACTAATCTTTTGTGAGGAACTCTATCAAAAGCTTTGCTAAAATCTAGATATATTGTATCATATTCTTTGCCACAATCTACTGCCTCGTAAACTTCTGAATAAAAAGACAGTAAGTTTGTAAGGCACGAAAAACCCTTAAGAAACCGTGTTGTGAAAGTTTTATCAGTCTGTGTAATTCTAGATGTGCCCTTATTTTATTTGCAATTATGGATTCTAGAATCTTACCCACTGTTGACGTTAAACTTACCGGCCTATAATTATTCTTTTTAACACGTTCTCCTTTTTTAAATATTGGTACCACATCTGCCAATTTCCACTCCATGGGTACCGATCCTAATTTTATTGAATTATTAAATAATGCAGTTAGAGGACAACTAAGCTCTTCCTTGCATTCCTTTAATATTCTAGCATATATTCCATCAGGTCCCGGAGATTTATGAGCCTTTAATTTATCTATTTCTTTTATTACCTCCTCTCTCGTAATATTTATTGAACTAAGTATATTATCGGGACTGTCTCTGTAAATGGATTCTACTTCCGGAATATTTTCCAAGTTTTCATTTGTAAATACAGATAAGAAATAATCATTTAAACATGATTATTTGTATATTATACAAATAGCCGTAGTTTAGGTAACAAGATAGAAGAACTAAGAGCCATAGTATATAGTGAGAGACCGGATATAATATGCATTAGTGAAAGTTGGATTAAGTTAGAAAGCAAACACCTTAAAGCTGAGTACATAATTACAGGATATAAACTTTATAATGCTGATCGTAGTGCAGATAAAAGAGGGGGAGGGGTAATTATGTATATTAAAGATAGCCTCAGAAGCTGCATTAAGTCTGGAATTAAGACAAATCTAAATTCAGAAACCTTATGGGTTGAAATTAAAAATAATATAGAAAGTCTAGTTGTAGGAGTAGTCTACAGACCACCTGATCTAGACAATATAAAGTCGCAAGTTATATACGATGAAATTTCTAAAGTGAGCAGGTCAAATAGAGTTTGCATTGTAGGCGATTTTAATTTTAGACATATTAACTGGGAAACCATAACAGGTGATAGTAGCTCTAAGGAGTTTTTGGAAGTAGTAGAAGACAATTTCCTTTCTCAGCATGTACTTGAAGCAACACGGGGGGTGAATACACTAGATTTAGTTCTTAGTAATAGAGAGAATATGGTTACAAATTTAGAAGTTGGTGAAAAATTGGGCAACAGTGACCATGATTCCATTAGATTTAACATAATTTTCAAGGAAACTATAAAGGAAAATAAGAATATTGTTCCAAACTTTAGAGCAGGAGATTTTGGGGGCTTAAAAACTAAATTATCTAATGAGGTATGGGAAGGGATTTCTGGGGTACAGATGTGGGTAGTTAATCCAGCAGGTCAGGTCGCAGGTAGCGGATTACCCCAAAATTTGAGTACCACATGCCAAGGATTATCACAAGATAAGATCAATACATTAAATTCTCTCACAGGAACGAACAGCAGTCCGTCAGTTAATATAAATTTGGATGAGGAATATAACAATTTTGTCATGACTCTTAAGAATAGTCAGAGAGACTATATTCCCATGAAACATTGCAGATCAAGAAAAAATGACCCTAAATGGATGAACAATAGAATAAAGAATCTTATAGGTATTAAAAGAGGAATATACAGGAAACTAAAAAGAGGTGAAGAGCATGTGAGGCAGCAATATATACAGTTAAACAGGGAAGTTAAAAAGATAGTTAGAGAGTCGAAAAGAAAATACGAAGTTAGAATAGCAGGAGAAGCTAAAGAAAATCCTAAAGGGTTTTATCAACATTATCAAACAAAATTTAAGGAAAAAGTCGGACCAATTGAAGTAGCCAATGGCCATATCACAGATGACGATAAAGTGATGTGTACATGTTTAAATGATTATTTCTTATCTGTATTTACCAATGAAAACTTGGAAAATATTCCGGAAGTAGAATCCATTTACAAAGACAGTCCCGATAAAATACTTAGTTCAACAAATATTACGAGAGAGGAGGTAATAAAAGAAATAGATAAATTAAAGGCTCATAAATCTCCGGGACCTGATGGAATATATGCTAGAATATTAAAGGAATGCAAGGAAGAGCTTAGTTGTCCACTAACTGCATTATTTAATAATTCAGTAAAATTAGGATCGGTACCCATGGAGTGGAAATTGGCAGATGTGGTACCAATATTTAAAAAAGGAGAACGAGTTAAAAAGAATAATTATAGGCCGGTAAGTTTAACGTCAACAGTGGGTAAGATTCTAGAATCCATAATTGCAAATAAAATAAGGGCACATCTAGAATTACACAGACTGATAAAACTTTCACAACACGGGTTTCTTAAGGGTTTTTCATGCCTTACAAACTTACTGTCTTTTTATTCAGAAGTTTACGAGGCAGTAGATTGTGGCAAAGAATATGATACAATATATCTAGATTTTAGCAAAGCTTTTGATAGAGTTCCTCACAAAAGATTAGTTAAAAAGCTGGAAGCTCATGGTATAGGAGGAGCTGTGCTCAGATGGATCAAACAATGGTTAAAAGACAGAAAACAGAGGGTTTGCATAAATGGAGAGAAATCAGAGTGGGGCTCGGTTACTAGCGGGGTACCACAAGGCTCGGTACTGGGTCCCCTATTATTCATCGTATATCTAAATGATCTGGATTCGGATATCAGTAGTAACCTAAGTAAATTCGCAGACGACACTAAAATAGGTAGAACTATGAATGGAATAGAAGACATTCATGCTTTACAGGAAGATCTAAATATATTATCTGAATGGTCGGACAAATGGCAAATGGAATTTAATGTTGAAAAATGTAAAGTAGTTAAAATGGGTACTATAAAAGACAATACTAGTTATAAGCTAAATAACCATGAAATCATGAGTTCTCAGTGTGAAAGGGATTTGGGAGTTCTTGTGAGTAGTAGTCTTAAGCTAAGAGAGCAATGCACAGCAGTCAGAAATAAAGCTAACAGAATTTTAGGATTTATCTCAAGAAGCGTTAGCAATAGGACGGAAAAAGTTATTTTGCAGCTCTATCTTGCATTAGTTAGGCCCCATTTAGATTATGCTGTGCAATTCTGGTCACCCTATTATAGAATGGAAATTGAATCCTTGGAGAGGGTGCAGCGAAGAATGACCAAGATGATACACAATATCAGAAATCTACCATATGAGGACAGATTAAAAAAACTTAATCTACATTCTCTAGAGAGGCGAAGAGTTAGGGGGGATATGATTGAAGTGTATAAATGGTTTAAAGGGATTAACAAGGGAGATATTAATAAAGTTTTAAAAATTCATGATCAAACCAGAACTCGTAATAATGGATTTAAGCTTGATAAATTTAGGTTCAGAAGGGAAATTGGTAAAAATTGGTTTGGTAATAGAGTAGCTGATGCATGGAACAAGCTTCCTAGTAGGATAGTAAATGCCAATACCTTAGACACCTTCAAATGTAGATTAGATAGACATATGACAGAGGTAGGGTGGGTATGAATAGGTTAGTGCTTGTTAGAATAACCATAAAAAGAAAAAATAGAATAAATAAGTAGAGTAGAATTGAATAGGTTAAACATGCTGAAAATACAATTCAAAAATGGAGCTGCCTCGTGTGTGCCAGTAGGATGTTGCAGTGTCCTCTATTCTTATGTTCTTATGTACACATCACTTTATCGTCATCTGTGATATGGCCATTGGCTACTTCAACTGGTCCGAATTTTTCCTTAAATTTTGTTTGATAATGTTGATAAAACCCTTTAGGATTTTCTTTAGCTTCTCCTGCTATTCTAACTTCGTATTTTCTTTTCGACTCTCTAACTATCTTTTTAACTTCCCTGTTTAACTGTATATATTGCTGCCTCACCTGCTCTTCACCTCTTTTTAGTTTCCTGTATATTCCTCTTTTAATACCTATAAGATTCTTTATTCTATTGTTCATCCATTTAGGGTCATTTTTTCTTGATCTGCAAGGTTTCATGGGAATATAGTCTCTCTGACTATTCTTAAGAGTCATGACAAAATTGTTATATTCCTCATCCAAATTTATATTAACTGACGGACTGCTGTTCTTTCCTGTGAGAGAATTTAATGTATTGATCTTATCTTGTGATAATCTTTGGCATGTGGTACTCAAATTTTGGGATAATCCGCTACCTGCGACCTGACCTGCTGGATTAACTACCCACATCTGTACCCCAGAAATCCCTTCCCATACCTCATTAGATAATTTAGTTTTTAAGCCCTCAAAATCTCCTGCTCTAAAGTTTGGAACAATATTCTTATTTTCCTTTATAGTTTCCTTGAAAATTATGTTAAATCTAATGGAATCATGGTCACTGTTGCCCAATTTTTCACCAACTTCTAAATTTGTAACCATATTCTCTCTATTACTAAGAACTAAATCTAGTGTATTCACCCCCCGTGTTGCTTCAAGTACATGCTGAGAAAGGAAATTGTCTTCTACTACTTCCAAAAACTCCTTAG
This sequence comes from Halocaridina rubra, assembly GCA_037179515.1. Taxonomy (NCBI): domain Eukaryota; kingdom Metazoa; phylum Arthropoda; class Malacostraca; order Decapoda; family Atyidae; genus Halocaridina; species Halocaridina rubra. Next base: position 106,329 of record JAXCGZ010022825.1, on the reverse strand, counting down.
AGCTACTATCACCTGTTATGGTTTCCCAGTTAATATGTCTAAAATTAAAATCGCCTACAATGCAAACTCTATTTGACCTGCTCACTTTAGAAATTTCATCGTATATAACTTGCGACTCCATATCGTCTAGATCAGGTGGTCTGTAGACTACTCCTACAACTAGACTTTCTATATTATTTTTAATTTCAACCCATAAGGTTTCTGAATTTAGAGTTGTCTTAATTCCAGACTTGATGCAGCTTCTGAGGCTATCTTTAATATACATAATTACCCCTCCCCCTCTTCTATCTGCACTACGATCAGCATTATAAAGTTTATATCCTGTAATTATGTACTCAGCTTTAAGGTGTTTGCTTTCTAAATTAATCCAACTTTCACTAATGCATATTATATCCGGTCTCTCACTACAGGCATAAGATAAGAATTGTAACCGAAGGAAGAATTAACATCGAGATTTCTTGACCAATCCTATTAACCACAGATCACCTCATAGGGATGGTAGAGTTTAAGTCAGTTGTAGCCATCCTGCTGGCTTCATCGGGATATGGTGATATGCTGAAAGAAAATATATAATGCTGATCGTAGTGCAGATAAAAGAGGGGGAGGGGTAATTATGTATATTAAAGATAGCCTCAGAAGCTGCATTAAGTCTGGAATTAAGACAAATCTAAATTCAGAAACCTTATGGGTTGAAATTAAAAATAATATAGAAAGTCTAGTTGTAGGAGTAGTCTACAGACCACCTGATCTAGATAATATAGAGTCGCAAGTTATATACGATGAAATTTCTAAAGTGAGCAGGTCAAATAGAGTTTGCATTGTAGGCGATTTTAATTTTAGACATATTAACTGGGAAACCATAACAGGTGATAGTAGCTCTAAGGAGTTTTTGGAAGTAGTAGAAGACAATTTCCTTTCTCAGCATGTACATGAAGCAACACGGGGGGTGAATACACTAGATTTAGTTCTTAGTAATAGAGAGAATATGGTTACAAATTTAGAAGTTGGTGAAAAATTGGGCAACAGTGACCATGATTCCATTAGATTTAACATAATTTTCAAGGAAACTATAAAGGAAAATAAGAATATTGTTCCAAACTTTAGAGCAGGAGATTTTGAGGGCTTAAAAACTAAATTATCTAATGAGGTATGGGAAGGGATTTCTGGGGTACAGATGTGGGTAGTTAATCCAGCAGGTCAGGTCGCAAGTAGCGGATTACCCCGAAATTTGAGTACCACATGCCAAGGATTATCACAAGATAAGATCAATACATTAAATTATCTCACAGGAAAGAACAACAGCCCGTCAGTTAATATAATTTTGGATGAGGAATATAACAATTTTGTCATGACTCTTAAGAATAGTCAGAGAGACTATATTCCCATGAAACATTGCAGATCAAGAAAAAATGACCCTAAATGGATGAACAATAGAATAAAGAATCTTATAGGTATTAAAAGAGGAATATACAGGAAACTAAAAAGAGGTGAAGAGCATGTGAGGCAACAATATATACAGTTAAACAGGGAAGTTAAAAAGATAGTTAGAGAGTCGAAAAGAAAATACGAAATTAGAATAGCAGGAGAAGCTAAAGAAAATCCTAAAGGGTTTTATCAACATTATCAAACAAAATTTAAGGAAAAAGTCGGACCAATTGAAGTAGCCAATGGCCATATCACAGATGACGATAAAGTGATGTGTACATGTTTAAATGATTATTTCTTATCTGTATTTACAAATGAAAACTTGGAAAATATTCCGGAAGTAGAATCCATTTACAGAGACAGTCCCGATAATATACTTAGTTCAATAAATATTACGAGAGAGGAGGTAAAAAGAGAAATAGATAAATTAAAGGCTCATAAATCTCCGGGACCTGATGGAATATATGCTAGAATATTAAAGGAATGCAAGGAAGAGCTTAGTTGTCCTCTAACTGCATTATTTAATAATTCAATAATATTAGGATCGGTACCCATGGAGTGGAAATTGGCAGATGTGGTACCAATATTTAAAAAAGGAGAACGTGTTAAAAAGAATAATTATAGGCCGGTAAGTTTAACGTCAACAGTGGGTAAGATTCTAGAATCCATAATTGCAAATAAAATAAGGGCACATCTAGAATTACACAGACTGATAAAACTTTCACAACACGGGTTTCTTAAGGGTTTTTCGTGCCTTACAAACTTACTGTCTTTTTATTCAGAAGTTTACGAGGCAGTAGATTGTGGCAAAGAATATGATACAATATATCTAGATTTTAGCAAAGCTTTTGATAGAGTTCCTCACAAAAGATTAGTTAAAAAGCTGGAAGCTCATGGTATAGGAGGAGCTGTGCTCAGATGGATCAAACAATGGTTAAAAGACAGAAAACAGAGGGTTTGCATAAATGGAGAGAAATCAGAGTGGGGCTCGGTTACTAGCGGGGTACCACAAGGCTCGGTACTGGGTCCCCTATTATTCATCATATATCTAAATGATCTGGATTCGGATATCAGTAGTAACCTAAGTAAATTCGCAGACGACACTAAAATAGGTAGAACTATAAATGGAAAAGAAGACATTCATGCTTTACAGGAAGATCTAAATAGATTATCTGAATGGTCGGACAAATGGCAAATGGAATTTAATGTTGAAAAATGTAAAGTAGTTAAAATGGGTACTATAAAAGACAATACTAGTTATAAGCTAAATAACCATGAAATCATGAGTTCTCAGTGTGAAAGGGATTTGGGAGTTCTTGTGAGTAGTAGTCTTAAGCCAAGAGAGCAATGCACAGCAGTCAGAAATAAAGCAAACAGAATTTTAGGATTTATCTCAAGAAGCGTTAGCAATAGGACGGAAAAAGTTATTTTGCAGCTCTATCTTGCATTAGTTAGGCCCCATTTAGATTACGCTGTGCAATTCTGGTCACCCTATTATAGAATGGAAATTGAATCCTTGGAAAGAGTGCAGCGAAGAATGACCAAGATGATACACAATATCAGAAATCTACCATATGAGGACAGATTAAAAAAACTTAATCTACATTCTCTAGAGAGGCGAAGAGTTAGGGGGGATATGATTGAAGTGTATAAATGGTTTAAAGGGATTAACAAGGGAGATATTAATAAAGTATTAAAAATTCATGATCAAACCAGAACTCGTAATAATGGATTTAAGCTTGATAAATTTAGGTTCAGAAGGGAAATTGGTAAAAATTGGTTTGGTAATAGAGTAGCTGATGCATGGAACAAGCTTCCTAGTATGATAGTAAATGCCAATACCTTAGACACCTTCAAATGTAGATTAGATAGACATATGACAGAGGTAGGGTGGGTATGAATAGGTTAGTGCTTATTAGAAAAATCATAAAAAGAAAAATAGAATAAATAAGTAGAGTAGAATAGAATAGGTTAGACATGCTGAAAATACAATTCAAAAATGGAGCTGCCTCGTGTGTGCCAATAGCCATGTTGCAGTGTCCTCTATTCTTATGTTCTTATGTTCTTATGTGTGTATGACAGAGAGGCTGTAGCTCAGTGGTAGAGCGCGTGAGTCGAGGAGTGAAAAGCCTGTCTAACGTAGGTTCGATCCCGCCTATGGGCGTCAGAGAGGGTATTTAAACTTATTCCACTAACTTCAACATGTCTGTGTCCACCCCTATTCGACTGGGGACTAAGAGAGAGAGAGAGGGAGAGAGAGAGAGAGAGAGAGAGAGAGAGAGAGAGAGAGAGAGAGAGAGAGAGAGAGAAAGAGAGAGAGAGAGAGCACAGAACAAACAAGCATACACATTCCTATATGAAATAATTCATTTAGGTTAGACTGGCCTCAGGACATGCAAATATTTATGCACAAAAAATCCAATATAAAAAATCAACAACAAAAATCAATAGAGAAAATGAATATGCTAATTAGATTTCTTTCTAAATAAAACTCTCTCTCTCTCTCTCTCTCTCTCTCTCTCTCTCTCTCTCTCTCTCTCTCTCTCTCTCTCTCTCTCTCTCTCTCTCTCTCTCTCTCTCTCTCTCTCTCTCTCTCTTCTCTCTCTCTCTCTCTCTCTCTCTCTCTCTCTCTCTCTCTCTCTCTCTCCCTGACAAATGAATTTCATTTCTATGCTGCATATTTTTATTTTGCCGCTTTGACGATACATTTGTTTTAGCCTAATGAAATTGGTGGTACGGATAGTTGTCCCTTAGGACACTTACCCCTAGAACGATTACCCCTTGGGACAATGCCAATTGACTCTTAATGCAAAATTGGACAATTACCCCTTGATAATATTAAAGTGAAATATTTCATATAATTACGAAATGATGAACGAAAATGAGTTAAGTGTGAAAAGTGTATTATTTAGTACATGACTTAGGTTAGGTAAAGCTAGGTTAGGTTAAGGGCTAGTGTCCTGGGGTGATTGTCTTTGGGGGCATTTGTTATTGTCCTAGGGGGCAGCTGTCCTAAGGGGTGATTGTCGTGCCTCCGAACTATTGCCCTCAGTATATACCTCTGCCTCCCATAGTTTCATTTTTGCTTTTTCTCTTACTGTGCGTTTTCTTTGTTCTGTCTCCTTGAGTGGGAGATAATAATACTGAATTCAGATTCCCCTCCTAGTCGCAAAAGCACACTAATTCGGGCGATGCCTGGGGACTAGGAATCCCATCCTTCCTATTTTCCACCTGCATAGATTCAAAGTTCTGCTTCGATTCAGCCACCATCTTAAATGGGGGATAATGGCCCTTGAGTACATTTTCATTCAATATATATATATATATATATATATATATATATATATATATATATATATATATATATATATATATATATATATATATACATATAGGTAGATAGATAGATAGATAGATAGATAGATAGATAGATAGATAGATAAATAGATGGATAGATAGATAGATAGATAGATAGATAGATAGAGAAAGAGAGAGAGAGAGAGAGAGAGAGAGAGAGAGAGAGAGAGAGAGAGACTGACTACTACATACATACATACATACATACATACATACATACATACATACATACATACATACATACATACATACATACATACATACATACATACATACATACATACATACATACATGAGTGCTTACGTACGTACATACATACATACATCCATCCATCCATGGATGGCACTGGAAAACATACAAACAGTTGACTATAAAGCAACAGTAATTGAAAAAATTAAATACGATGTGATGGAAAGGGCAAATCCACTGATTAAAACAGGCACTTGATAAAGAGAAGACAGTGGTAATCTCAGGCATAAGCAATTTCTAGGAGCCAACAAGGCAGGGGTGACTTGAAGAAAATAAAACTAGGATTTTAGCCCTTACAAGAAAGCTTGGAGTAGTATGTGGTCCTGAGTATATTATAAACATTCACCAACTAGGTAAATATTCTAAGGAGGGAAAGCAAAGACCAACGAGAGTAATCTTTGAGAGAGGGGACACATGTAGAGAAATATTGATGAGGAAAAAAAGCCTAAAAGACCTTCAAAATATCAAAATAGTGTTTATTAGATGATACGAAACACAGGAAGAATTGGACGGGATATAAAAAACTTGTTGTCAGAGGCAAGAAGGTTAAATGAGAAAAGAAATGAAGAAGAGAAGAAAAATTTTCTTTTCAGAGTTCTTCCAGACAAAGGGGAAATAATGGGGATAATGATAGATGATCAAGAGATGGGGCCTCATTAAGATTGTTATACACAAATGATGATGGATTAGCTGGTAATGCAGTAGAAGTAAAAGATAGGATTCACAACAGTAAGGCAGATATAGTGGCAATTACAGAAGCTAAATTGAGTGAGGACATACACAGTGTCAGAGTTTTTCCTAGGGGCTTCAGAATCTAAGGGTTGAAATATCTGAGAGGACTGGTGGAGGGATAGCACTGCTCATGAGTGAAAGGATTCAGGATGAAGAAATAAACTTTACTATACAAAGTGAGTTCAAGGAATTTCTTGTTCCTCGCATAAATATTGGGTCAGAGAGCATTATAATAACTGTTGTTATAACCCACCAAGGAACCAACATAGGATAGAAGTTTATGAGGAAAGTCATTTAGGTAATATTGAAGTCATAAAATCAGTCGTTAACACTGCATGGGAGAGAAAATGAGGGATTTTTATCATGGGAGTTTTTGATCATAAAGAGATAGATTGCATAAATCTTGACCCACACAGTGATGAGGACTCATTCGGGGCAAGATTCCTAGATTGCGTACAGGGGAAATTTCTACACCAACATGTAATGGAACCAACGAGGGCCAGAGTGGGGATGAACCATCGCTACTTGATCTAGTATTCACAGATAACGTGCTGGATATTGAAAGTATTGAGTATGGACCACCAATAAGAAAGAGTGACCACTGTGTGTTGTTGATGGAGTGTGTCATTGAAAATGTTCTGCCTGAGAGTAGATGTGCTGAGGACATGAGGAGGAACTATCCGAAAGGAGATTTCATCAAAATGAATAAGCTTTATGCAGTTATTGACTGGAGGACCTTATTTAACAACAAATCTGTACTAGAAATGTATATCTTTTGTAAGAAATATGGGAACACAGTAGATGGCTGCATACCTGCCACCAAAGTAGGTGTAGTTCATGCCAAAGGGAAATGGTTTGATAATCTGTGTAAAAGAGCTAAGTAGTGGAGAGACAAATGTTGAAAAAGGGATAGCCGAAGAAAAAACATAAATGCCTGGCAGACCTATAAAAGAGCAAGAAATTATTACCTAAGTAAAAGAAGAGAGGCAGAGAGAGACTATGAAAAGGACATCACCAAGACGGCCAAAGATAATCTCAAACTTTTCACAGCTTTATCAGAGGAAAACTGAAGATAAAAGAACAGGTTTCAAAACTTAGAGCAGATGGAAGCATCATCGAGACGGATGAAGAGATCTGCAAAGAATTGAACAAGGAGTTTCAGTCAGTATTTGCAGTAGAAAATTCCCAACCCCCTTAGATGGCAGAGATAGAAGCTCATGGGAGGGTATTAGACATCATCTTTTCAGTCACATAGGTATCCAAAGTGCTGATGGAGCAACATGTCTATAAAGCTACAGGTATTGATGATATGTCTCCTCATGTACTTAAAAAATGCGCAAATTCAATAACAGCGGCACTAAGTATCATACTTGAAAAGTCACTGGAGTCAGGGGAGATTCCAAGATGCTAGAAATAAGAGAACGTGATACCTATCTTCAAAAATGGAAGCAGGGATGCGGCTCTAAACTATAGACCTGTTTCCTTGACCAGCATAGTTTGCAAACTTATGGAGAAACTACTAAGTAAACATATCTCTCTTCACTTGGAATCCTTCAACTTTTTGTCAGTGAGACAACATGGGTTCAGAGAATGTAGATCAACAGTAACAAACTTTGAATTTTATGAAGAGGTAAGCCGAATCTTACAGGAAAGAGAGGGCTGGACAGATTGCATATTCCTAGACTTCCAGAAAGCATTTGACACTGTCCCACATGGGAGACTTATTAAGAAGCTGCAAGCAAGGGCAAGAATAGGTGGAAATGTCTTGAAATGGATAAAAATTTACTTAGAAGGAAGGGAACAGAGGGTTAGAGTAAGACAGTGTCTAAATGGAGATGAGTTAGTAGTGGGGTTCCACAGGGTTAGTTTTAGTGCCACTTTTGTTCCTTGTATATGTAAATAACCTACCAGAGTCTGTAAATTCATTCATGAATATATTTGCCAATAATGCAAAGATTGTTGAGAAAGTAAGAAACGAGAACAATGGTAGAGAACTTCAGGAAGATCTAAGCAGTCTGGATGAGTGGTCAGAAAAGTGGCTAGTGAAATTCAATACTTCAAAATGTAAGGCAGTGAGAATGGGAAGAAGTGTAAGAAGGCCCAAACTAGATCACTCAGTGGCAGAAGTAGAACTTCAAGAGAAAGAGAATGAGAGATAGCTAGGAGTAAACATAATGGCAGATTTGTCTCCAGAAATGCATATAAATGGTATAGTAAGGGCAGCATATGCTTTCTTATCAAATGTAAGGGTAGCCTTCAGGCACATGGACAAGAAAATTTTCAGAAATATTTATGTAACCTATATGAGGCCAAAACTTGAATATGCAGCCCCCTTTTGGAATCCGTACTTGAGAAAGCACGTAGTTAAGCTGGAAAAAGTTCTAAGACATGTCACGAAATTGGTGCCAGAAATATGCAATCTCAGTTATGATGAGAGGATGAGGGAATTAGACTTTTCATCACTCAAAGCTGAAAGATTGAGGGGGGATATGGTGACAGTTTTTAAATTCCTTCATGGTTATGACAGAGTGGATAGGGATCGATATTTTGATGTGGCTGGCACTAGAACTAGAGGTCATAGTTTGAAGCTTCGTAAGAAAGCTTCTTTGCTGAATGTAAGTAAGTACTTTTTTAGTGTAAGAGTAGTTGATAATTGGAATTGGCTAAGCGAGGATGTAGTTAATGCTAACTCAGTCCATAGTTTTAAGGACAAGTATGATAAGTATTACTAAGTAGAAAATGGAACCGATAAGGAGACAGGAAGCTACGAGCTCGGGGCTCTTTCCCGTAAGCACAATTAGGTATTTACATTAGGTTACTACATACATACATACATACATACATACATACATTTATGCATAGATAAATACATACACACATAGTAAATGAGTAAATCAATACACATATAAGTAGATAAATAAATAAATAAATAAATAAAGTGATGAATTATACACATGTCAGACATCACTGGGACATTATTAATCACCAACAGAGAAACCCTCACTCAACAAAGTCTAATTCCCACGGCAAAATACGAACTGCAGAAATCGAAAAAAAAAAAAAAAAAAAAAGACATTTCCACTTCGTGCCAATTACTGCTTAATTGCAAGAGCAATTTACGAAGCTCCAGGAATTTCAGAAAATGGAAAGTTTCTGAACTCACGATTAAATAACGATAATGGATTGAAATAGTTATCTATTTATGTGTATGTTTTATTTACTCCCATTTTCTTTGTCACGTTGGGATGAATTTGACATTATATTAGTAGGTTGGCCATGGCACCAGCCGCCCGTTGAAAGACTACGACTGAAGGTATTATGATGTAACAAGGACTGGTCCAGACAGTTCCAGGTTGAGTCTTCCTTCAGGACGGTTCTTTCCTCATGCCTACATCTACACTGAATATTCCGGCGTATTACATTTGACAAGTCACAACATTCCCCACATCTGTCTCTTTTTCTATCTTTTTTCCTCATATTTGTTATTATTTATGGAAGATCCACAGCTAATGGCCCCAGTACCCGGCATAGAGGGGTGCAAAGAATCTCCGGGGTTTGTGTTGACTCCACTGCTGGCTTGAGGGCAGACACGCCTGATGTTAGGACTGGTTCTGCCCTTAACCTTGCACCTCCCAATAGATCTGCTTCTTTCACTCTTCACTATTCTAATATTCGTGGGCTAAACTCTAATCTTTCGTCTGTGGAAAAGCACTTGGGTACTTTCCTCCCTAACCTCCTCCTCCTCTCTGAAACCCAGCTGTCAATAGATGCTTCCACTAGCCCATTTCAAATCTCTCACTATAATCTGTATACTCGTTTTCGTTCCAAAGGTGGGGCCTGTGCCTACTGTAACACTAACACTCTTACTACAAGGCTCATGGGTCTTGAATCTCCCGACTTTGATGTTCTCTGGCTAAAAGTCTATCTCTTCAACACCACTATCTTCCTTTGCTTCTCTACTGTTCTCCAAACTCCATCGATTTGAGTCTTTCTTTGATTATCTGTCCTCGTGCCATGAGTACTTGCTATCTTCTCACCCACATGCTGAAGTCCTCTACATTGGAGACTTCAATGTACACCACAGTGAGTGGCTTAATTCTTCTCACACTGATGTGGGAGGAAGTGAGGCCCATGCTTTCTCTATTACTCACGATCTGGAGCAAATTATCAAACATCCTACTCGTGTTTCTGATCGTCACGAACATGCAGCAAACACTCTTGTCCTATTTTTTTACTTCAAAACCCTTCAAACTACATTTATTCTGTGCTTTTCCCTCTCGGTAAATCTGACCACTCTATGATCTCAATCTCTTCCATTTTTGCTCCCCCTCCACCAATCCCTCCTACTCAGCACAGCCTTTGGCACTTTGAGCATACCCAACTTGAAACTTTGCGTAACTTCCTCTTTGACTTCCCATGAGATGACTACTGCAGTCGGTCCCACAACCCTGATAAGGTAGCTATAAAAGTTGCCGAGATCATAACCACAGGAATGGAGGTGTACATCCTCTCTTCTACAAACACTTTCTCTCCCCCTAAACCTTGGTTTGACCGAGCCTGCTCCATGGCGATCCAGGCCAGGAATCAGGCACTCCATCTTACCAAGCCTCTCCTTCCGATTTAAGTTGCTCTGCTTTTATTGTAGCTAGGAATCACTGTTCTGCTCAGATTCGAAGGTCTAAGGCTTCCTTTATAAGAAGGAAAGTTGATGACCTTAACTCCCTTCCCATTGACAAATGCTTCAGCTCCCCTTCTCATTCATTCTGATGGTTCTATAGCTTGCTCTCCCACTGACAAAGCCACTCTCTTTGGCTCTCATTTTTCTGCCGACTCTTCTAAAAACAATTCCAGCACACCTGTTCCTCAGGCTTTACCCCTCTCTAACTCTATGCCCTCCCTTATCCTTTCTGCACGGAATGTTCATATGGTTCTTCGCTCTCTAAAGACGAACAAGGCACCTGGTCCCTATGTTATCCCTGCAAAGTTCCTTAAGGAGTTTGCAGATGAACTGGCTTCCGTGCTTTGCCGTCATTTTTGCCTCATTCTGTCAACCAGTATCTATCCTTCATCTTGGAAGCATGCTCTAGTTTAACCTGTTCCTAATAAGGGTGACTGCTCTATTCTTTTAAACTACCAACCTATTGCCCTAACCTCCTCTATTGCTAAAGTTTTTGAAACTTTGCTCAATGCTCACTTCTTGAAATGCCTTGAATCTAAATCCCTTATCTCCGATCACCAGTACGGCTTCCGCAAGGCAAGATCCACTGGTGATGAGGAATCCTTTGTCATTGCCCTTGATATCTCTAAGGGGCTTTAATAGAGTCTGGCACAAGGCTCGTTGGCCAACTCCCTGCCTATGGCTTTACCCCTTCTTTCTGTTCTCTGATTTCCAGTTTTCTTACTGACAGTTCTATATCTGTAGTTGTTGATGGTGCGACATCTAGCCCTTTCTCTGTTACCAGTGGTGTTCCCCTGGGCTCTGTTCTTTCAACTACTCTGTTCCTTCTCTTCATCAATGATCTTTTACAATCCCAATCTTCCTCTCTTCTTCATGCCTTTGATGATGATTCTGCTCTTCACTTTTCCTCTGCCTTTTCTTCACAACCTTCATCTGTTACTCGCAATCTGTCTCGTATCACTCTTTTCTTCTACTCTTAACTCCGATTTGCAGAGAGTATCTGAGTGGGGCACTCAAAATTTATATCACCGATTCCTAGAATGGGCACCGAGGAACAATAAGACTTAACACTAGCAGTTGAGGATTCACGCTTGGAAAAATAAATGTTTTTCCCTGTGGAAGCGGAGCTTCCCAACCATCGTCTCTTTCTAGGAGAACTCAATTCATCAGTGTTTAATCAATTGCCTGACGACTGAGCTTGCAGCCTTCGACAGCTCGCATACCTGATCTTCGACGAACTTATATTGAAAATTCATTTCTGGAGAAGAGAATTTGCCTCGATTGGAGATGCTTCTCTCTATACCCTCTTCAAAAGGGATATTTGAAGCAGAGTGTTTCTTAAAGGCTTGTGTAAATATTGCAGTCCTCTCTGATGCAACTTCCATATAATATATGTACAGAGATTCCCTTTCTTCACATTATCTCACTGGATTCCTCGGACAGGCAGTGAGGTACATTAAGACTTAAACACTGGTTGTTGCTGAAGACTTGCGCCTAGAAAAAGATATTCTTCCCATTGTGGAAACGGAGCTTCCCAACCATCGTCTTTTTCCAGTAGGGTTCAATTCATCAGTGTTTAGTCAACTTGCTGACGTTGGAGGCTTGCAGCCTTCGAAAGCTCGCTTATCTGGTCTCCGAGGAATTTATGCTGAAGAATCATATCTGGAGAAGAGAATTTGTCTCGATGGGAGATGCTACTCTCTTTACCATCTTCAAAGGGGATATTTGAAGCATAGTGTTTATTCAATATTTGTGTTAAGTATGCAGTCCTTTCTGATGCAACTTCCATATCTGTACAGAGATTCCCTTTTTTCACATTACTATATATATATATATATATATATATATATATATATATATATATATATATATATATATATATATATATATATATATATATATATATATATATATATATATATATATATATATATATATATATATATATATCCTTTATCAAAGTTTTCATATTTTAACCTAATCAATTTTTTTTCAAGAAGGTATCTCAGTCCCTCACTAAAATGTTTCTGATTTTGATTATATATTACTGAAGTCTTTCGTTAATCATTCATCTTATTATCAGTCCTTAATTTTTTTTTCTCGTGACATACGAGTTTACTTTGGAAATATACAGTCTTACCTTGGTCCATAGGAAACCATCTCAGAATGTCATTTTTTCTTATATATATATATATATATATATATATATATATATATATATATATATATATATATATATATATATATATATATATATATATATATATATATATATATATATATATTTTTTTTTTTTTTTTTTTTTTTTTTTTTTTTACGTTCTCCTTAAAATTGGATTTGTGACTTTAACAAGAGACAATGTTAAGTCTCTGGGTTTGTTATCCAATTTCTTAATATTTTTGTCTCATCCTCTTCAGTTCGTCTATGAAAACATCTTTACAGAGGTAATCTCGTAAAATAATTCATCTCGAAAGTTTTTTTTTTTTCCTGATACAGGTAGGCAGGCAGGATGGGATGGGATAGGAGGGGAAAAAGGAGAGGGGATTAAGGATATAAGGCAACTGGAGGGAAAAGAACGAAAATTTAATAAAGTAAAAGACAAAAAGGAGAGGGGCAAACCAGTGTTGCCATAGAGAAAAATGAAAATTCACAAGATGGGCTTCCAAAAATTCACAAGATTTCCATAAAAATCACAACATCCATAACAATGCTAAATAAAGTATTCAAATACATGATCCTACCAATGAAATTATTAAATATGAATACTCTATAACTTACTTTATCGTATGTGAAGTTCTGTTATGAATTTCCTGTACCCACTCAATGTCATGCAGAACAATAGAAAATTATAAATTTTCAACTTCTTCGAAGAACTCTTCAATGGGATACAATTCTACCCCCTACTTATATGAATACTTTAAACCATATCTCTGTCTGATCCTGCCTTCTTTTAATTGGCGTTCCTCCATTGCCAATCCTTCTTGCCTGACGTATGATGCTTTCGTTTTTTTCATTGTGATTTTTTGGCCTGCCACTTCACAATCAGGAAACATTTTTTTCATTATTTCCACTAAATTATCTGCCTGAGCATACGGCATCCCATGTTCAGCCATAAATGCAGATAAACGCAACTCAGCCTTACAAACTTGGTATTGTGTGTCTTCCTTTTTTTGGCACTTGCTTGGTGAAAAACCTGTCCATTTTAACACTGGCCTTTCTTTATGCCACATTTTTTACATGCTTTACTGATGCTCTGCGAAGAAACAGAGCCTTCTTGTTGCCTACTTTTAATTTACAGTAACATATTGTGCACAGTGCCACATGTTTATCGGTCTTATCAGGTTTTACCCAATCCATTAATTCTGGATCATTCATCCATTCATTATCAAAAGCTTGTCGATACCAAGTCTTTTGTTTTTTCTTAGGGGGAGTATCATATGTACTATTTGTACTTGGTTGTTCATCACCACTTGCCATTATCTATAAGCCTTTATCACCAAATAAAAAAAAATACCAATTTTATCACATAATAATGTGATGGTATGGTCATGTCGTTAGGAGGGATGAACAGTATGTTGGGAGGAGGGTAATGGAAATGGATATACAGGGTAGGAGAGGGAGGAGGAGACCAAAGCGTAGGTGGATGGATTGTATCAATGATGACCTGAGGTCTAAAGGTTTGTTTGGGTGATGAGGTATGGAACAGGAACGTATGGAGAACACTGGCCAGAAACATCGACCCCACATAAAAGTGGGAAAAGATGTAGAAGAAGAAGAAGAAGAAGAAGAAGAAGAAGAAGAAGAAGAAGAAGAAGAAGAAGAAGAAGAAGAAGAAGAGATGATTGTTACTTTAATGTGCGGTCTATTTGAAATTTAACCAAACCTAACTTATGGTTAGGTGAGGTTAGGTCAAGTCAGATAGTGTTAGCATATTAGCCTATATCATGTCTAGCCTAGTTGGGTTAGGTAAAATTTTGGGTAGATTGCACATTAATGTAACAACAAATAATGTCTAATTCTGTATAGATTGGATTAAATTCTCACTTGAATGCACTTGAGCAGTTAGAATTATCTTCGTGCAAACAAAATATAACTTTTAATGGCGACTTCTAGTCTTTCCACAGCCAAAAGATGAACTGAATTTTACCATAAAATTGTCGGCACGTAAGACTCGGCTGAAATAAATTATGAAGCCTAGATGACACTTTTACACTGAATCCAGCAAGACACTCTGTAATCAGCTTTTTATTTTTTTTTTACCCAACTACTACATCATAAATTTGGTGAAGTTAAAAATTTATGTTAATAAAATGAATGAAATTATTACCAAAAAGAAATCAGTTACTAATAATTATATATTGTCATATAGATTTGGCAACGTGGTGTGTTGCTTCAGGGAGTTCACGATAGACGAATGAAACCAACCCATGGTGTATTGTATGATGAACTATACGGCACAAAGTTGCTAATGCTTGCTGAGTATGTGGGTGGGCCCACTACCAAGTACAATCATGAATGCAATATTTCCTAAATTGAAATTTGTGAAGCAATTCAAGCTATTGTTGGATGTATTATCGTAATGATAAGATAATCACCATAATTATATTACAATTCAAATAATATTTTCAAATTGTGGTTATTTCTTTTTAATAAATATTGATAATTATTTAATTTATATCCTAGTATGACAGAAATTCACAAGATTTTGCAAATTTTAAAATTATTTTACAAGATCACAAGGTGATAGCCAAATTCACAAGATCTTGTGAAAAATCACAAGCTGTGGCATCACTGGGGCAAACTCTCTTGCTAATCGTGATACAAGCACAGAACAAGAGGAAAGCAACAATTTTCAAAAATAAAAACCCACCATGGAGAATATTTATGCAAATAACATTTATCACGAAATGCATGTGAATTTTATTATACTTGTTCTTCTTAAAATAGAATTTTGTGACTTTAACAAGACACAATGTTATGTCTTTGGGTTTGCTATCCTGTTTCTTAATCTGTTTGTCACTTGGTATGGTCACAAAATCCTATTCTAAGGAGTAGCATGATAAAATTCACGCGCATTTCGTGAATAAATGTTATTTGCATAAAAATTCTCTATGCTGGATTTTTTATATTTGATAATTGTTCTTTCCACTTGTTTTTGTAGTTTTATCACTAAAAATAAAACCTTGTAAGATGAATTTCTTGCGAGATAACCTCTGCAAAGATGCTTTCTAAGACGTCGACTATGAGATGGGATAGGATAGGAGGGGAAAAAGGGAAGGGGATTGAGGATCTAAGGGAATTGAAGGGAAAAGCACGACAACTAAATAAAGTAAGAGATAAAAAGACAGGGGCAGATCCTCGTGCTAATTTCTAAGACGAACTGCAGAGAATGATACAAACAGATTAAGGAACAGGATAGCAAACCCAGACCCCTAACATTGTCTCCTGTTAAAGTCACAAAATCCTATTTTAAGGAGAACTAGCATGACAAATTCACGCATGTGTGTATAATTTCCTAAGAATTCCATATTCATGTCATTTATTCATTTATAGTAAATCAAAATGAAAGCAGTCTCTTATAATGTTGTCAGCGAATTCGCTTGAAAATTCTCGCTAGATTAATTTATTTTGAGACTGTACCAACAATATTATAAAATCTGAAATGTTCCCTGTTGGTCTCTCTCTCTCTCTCTCTCTCTCTCTCTCTCTCTCTCTCTCTCTCTCTCTCTCTCTCTCTCTCTCTCTCTCTCTCTCTCTCTCTCTCTCTCTCTCTTTATTACAAACACAACAGCAGACAGAGCAACTTATGGAGATATATCAAAATGAAGAGCTGTATGAATTCATCTCTTTGCAAGCGATGTGAAATAGAAGTAGGATAATGCCATTATTAGTTGTTCCATTTAGTTAATGAGTGCTGCAGCCGAACTGTCATTAACAATTATGAACGACGACGGAAGCAATTAGTGGAAACAGGTGAAATACAGACCTCGGTATGTAATCGATTTTGCTTCGTTTGTTGCCTCTCGTTTGCCTTGTGTTTTCTACACGTATATATTATTGGGTTTATTTACTTTCTGATTCACTTACATATTTGCATAATGTTTATTTACATTACTTTCGATTACTGTTATCATTTATTTGATTCCTCTTCCTCCTCTTCCCCCTCCCTCTTCTTTTTCTTATTCTTTTTCTTCTTATATGACCACATGAGCTCACCATTTCTCATTATCCTCTCGGATGCTTGTGATTTGTTTTGGTTCCAACTATTACTGCCTGATTACATTCCTGATGTCAGTCATCTAAATTTATCCGGACTTTTGAACCAGAATAGATATGAGCTCGCTCTCTCTCTCTCTCTCTCTCTCTCTCTCTCTCTCTCTCTCTCTCTCTCTCTCTCTCTCTCTCTCTATCTATCTATCTATCTATCTATTTATTTATCTATCAATCTATCTATCTATCTATCTATCTATCTATATATGCATATATATATATATATATATATATATATATATATATATATATATATATATATATATATATATATATATATATATATATATATACACCCCCTGAGGGAGGGGGGTTAAGAGTACTTCCTCCGTGTTCCTCTGCGTGTCGTAAAAGTCGACTAAATGGGGCGCAGCGGGGGAATTGGGAATCCCCTCCTCTGTAATTTACTTCCTACGGGTAGCCAAGAGATATGGGGGTATTCTGGCAGGAAAGATCCAGCCAGAACCGTAATAATTGGGTCTCTAAATGTGCGTGGTTGTGGTGTAAATGAAAGTAAGAGGGAGGTGATAGGAAGTATGTTTGTGGAGAGAAAGATAGATGTACTTGCACTGAGCGAAACTATGATAAAAGGGAATGGTGAGGTGACATTTGGGAGAGTGGTAGGTAGGGTGTCTGGAGTTGAGAGGGTGGGAGGAAGAGAGGGAGTGTCTCTGTTATTAATTGAAGAGATGAATAAGTGTGTGGTAGAATGGAAGGAAAAATCTTCTTGTATAATAGTGGCTAAAATGAGGCTGGGATGCGAGGCTTGGGTGTTTGTGAGTGCATATGGTCCTGGCAGTGAAAGAAGTGAGGAAAAAAGAGAAGAATTTTGGATGAAATTGAACGCGTGTTTGGAAGACTAGGGAATGAATGTGAATGTGGTGTTGATGGGAGATTTAAATGCTAGAGTAGGGATTGAGCCTGTGGATGGTGTAATTGGGAAGTATGGAGTACCTGGCAGGAAGGAGAATGGAGAGAAAATTATAGAAATGTGTATTGAGAGAGAGATGCTGATTTCTAATACTGTATTTAAAAAGAAGGATGTGCACAAGCATACATGGGTCAGTGTGGATAATGGAAGAGTAGTTGACAGAGCTTAATGGATTATGTTGCGGTGAAGAGGAAGGTGATTGGAAGAGTATTGGATGTCAATGTACTGAGAGGAGCTAGTGGTGGAATATCTGACCATTATTTACTGGAAAGTAGAGTGAGAGTGGGAGAAAAGTGGAGAAAGAGGAGAAGTGAGAGTAGAAGAGAGGTGCTAAAAGTGAATGAATTGTATAAGAAAGAGAAAGACTGAGTATAAGGCTAGTGTGAGAAATGTGTGGAATGTAGTGAAAGAGAAAGTGGAGGCGGGCGTGGAAGAAGAATGGGGCTGTTTCAAGGAGGAGGTTATGAAGTGTGACGAGGCAGTGTGCGGAAGGAGACTAACTGATGGAAGTAAAAGGAAAGGTAGTGAATAGTGGAATGAGCAGGTGAGTGCAGTAGTGGCTGAAAAGAAGCGGGCTTATGAGGTAAGGTTGCAGGTAGGTAATGTAGAGACGTATGAAAGGTATTGTGCAAAGAGGAGGTTAGCAAAGCACGTGGTGAGGGAGGAAAAGAGAGAAGCAGATGTAAAGTGTGGCAGATGTTTATCTGAGAATTTTGAAAGGAATATAAAGATGTTTTGGAAGGAAGTGAAAAGAGTGAGGAATGGTGAATGTGGTAGGGAGGAGAGAGTGAAAGGAGCAGATGGGATATTGCTAGTCAATGAAATAAAAACGAGAGAGAGATGGGCTGAATATTTCAAGAACCTGCTGAATGAGGAAGATGATAGAGAGGCAGAGATTGTGGCTGTGGAAAATGAATGGAGAATGCCAGTGTTAGGCAATGAGAATGATAAAGAAATAACAAAAAAGGAGATATATTTAGCAGTGAGAGCAATGAAAGCAGGTAAAGCACCAGGGATAGATGGGTGTCATGCTGAATAATTGTCAAAAGGTGAGGAGGCATTAGTAGAATGGATGGTTAGGTTGTTGAATGTATGTTCCAGGAAGGGGAGGGTCCCAGTTGATTGGAGGATTGCATGTGTAGTTCCACTTTACAAAGGGAAGGGAGATAAGTATGAGTGTAGTAGTTTTAGAGGAATTAATTTGTTGAGTGTAGTTGGTAAGGTATGTAGAAGAGTGTTAATCAAGAGAATTAGGAAAGGTACTGAGAGATTGATTGGGGAAGAACAGTGTGGGTTCAGGAAAGGAAGAGAATGTGTGGATCAGGTGGTTGCGGTAAGACAGGGGTGTGAGAAGTTCTTGGAGAAAGGTGGGGACACTTTTTGGGCCTTTATGGATTTAGAGAAAGCGTATGACAGGGTAGATAGAGAGGGGTTGTGGAAGGTGTTGTGAGTTTATGGAATAAGTGGAAGTTTTTTGAATGCAGTGAAGAGTTTTTACATAAATAGTAGAGCATGCGTGAGAGTGGGGAATGATATGAGTGATTGGTTTGAGATGAATGTTGGGTTACGTCAAGGTTGTATAATGTCGCCATGGTCGTTTAATGTGTATATGGATGGAATGGTAAGGGAAGTAAATGAAAGAGTATTAGACAGAGGCTTGGAACTAGTGGGTAAGGATGGAAAGTTGTGGAAATTGAGTCAGTTGCTATTTGCGAATGATACTGTACTGGTAGCTGATACTGAAAACGAATTGAATCATTTGGTAACTGAGTTTATTAGTGTGTGTGAAAGAAAGAAAGTTGCAAGTGAATATTGGTAAAATTAAAGTCATGAGATGCACGAGGAGTGTTAATGTTGGCAGATTGAATGTAGGAGTGAATGGGGAGTTGCTTGAAGAAGTTGAGAGTTTTAAGTATCTGGGGTCACATGTATCAAGGAGTGGACGAGTGGATGTAGAGGTAAATCACAGAGTGATGGAAGCTAGTGAATGTCTAGGTGGGTTGAAATGTGTAATGAGAAAAAGATATTTGGGAATGAATGCAAAAAGAAGGATATATGAGGGTGTGATTGTGCCGACAGCATTGTAAGGAGCAGAGACTTGGAATGCAAGAGAGGAAGAAAGGAACAAGTTGAAAGTAATGGAGATGAGGTGTTTGAGAGGTATGATTGGTGTATCTAGAATAGATAGAGTAAGAAATGTGGATGTCAGGCAGAGAACAGGTGTTGGAATGAAGCTGTCGGATAGGTTTGATCAGAAAGTGTTGAGGTCGTTTGGACACATGGAAAACATGAGTAATGAACGATTAGTGAAGAGAGTGTGGATTGCAGAAGCGATTGGAGTTAGGTTAAGAGGGAGACCTAGAATGAGATGGATGGATGGCGTGAAAAGAACACTGAATGCACGTGGAAAGTCAGTGGAACAGGGATGAGTGCGTGCAAGAGATAGGAATGAGTGGAGAAAGATTGTGCTTATATGACGCAGCCCAAAGGGATTGCTCGCACCTGCTAGCTCAGTGAACTGTGGTGGACGGGTGTGAGGTGGGTTGCCATTTGATGAAGAGGTGGGGGTAAACCAGCTGCGGCTGTCGGGCCTCATTGCAGAATACCCTTGCCCACCTACCTTGTGGGTGACCCAAGCAGGGTGGAAGGGGGGAGACGTGGCAACCCTTTATCCCCAAGGAGCTGAGAGGAGTGGTTGAGGTGTGTATGTGGATCGTGGTGAATGCGCATTTTTTGGCTTGGCCAGCCCTCTTACAAGGGGGAATGAGGCTTATTTCTATATATATATATATATATATATATATATATATATATATATATATATATATATATATATATATATATATATATATAATAAGCACATTACATATGTGAAAACACGAATCATATTTATCCTGACCTGGACTTGAACCTAAGACTTATAATTACTAAGCCAAGGTGCTCCAACTACACCACAGAAGGTTAAAAGGAAACAGACCTTATAGCTTATATCTGCTACAGTAGCAATGAACGCATTCTATCTGAATGTCATTATGTTCATATTACAGTTTCCTCAACCTCACTCGTGGCTTCGTTTTCACATTTAATTCATCTCCCAATCTCATTTAGGACCAACAATAACCAAATAAGCACATTATATATGTGAAAACATGAATCATTTTTACCCCGACTGAGACTTGAACCTACAACTTATAATTATTAAGCCAAGGCACTACCAACTACACCACAGAAGGTTAAAAGGAAATAGACCTTATAGCTTAAATCTGGTACAGTAGGAATGAATGCATTCTATCTGAATGCCACTATGTTCATGTTACAGTTTTCCCAACCTCACTCGTTGTTTCGTTTTCGCATTTAATTCAACTCTCAATCTTATCCGGACCAACAATTACCAAATAAGCACATTACATATGTAAAAGCATGAATCATTTTTACCCCGACCGGGACTTGAATCTATGATTTATAATTACTAAGCCAAGGCGCCACCAGCTACACCACAGAAGGTTAAAAGGAAAAAGACCTTATAGCTTATATATGAAATTTTTTTTTTTTTAAGAGTGTGACACCGGGACAGGCAGAAACTGCCCTCATCAACAAAGGCCCAGGCACGAGAAAATACCAAGACGAAGGAATAGAAAAAGGTTAAGGGCAAGGCAGAGATGAGGTAATGTCACACAAAGGAAAACGACAGACGGAAAAAAACAGTCAAAGTAAAGAGGACCCAGAGATATGGAGGACTAGGCTCTGAGATGACGATAGATCTGCTTTTTGAAGGATGAAAGGTCATAAGAATTAGGAAAGACAGAAGGAGGAAGAGAGTTCCAGAGTCTGGAGGTAGATGGAAAGAAGCAGTCGCTGCACCAACCAATCCGCGAGCTACAAATCTAAACACAGTACCTGTGAGATGAGGCCGCTTGGCGAGTGTTACGCAGCCTTGGCAGTGGAGGAGGGATGCAACTCATCAACTTATCAGAGCAGCGATGGAAGTAGTAGCGAGAGAAAAGCGAAAGGGAAGATACCTTACGGCGAAGAGAGAGAGAATCCAGGTTAGAAGTGAGAGAGGGATCATTAATGAGTCTGACTGCCTTAGATTCAACCCTATCAAGAAGATAAGTAAAGGAAGAAGCACCCCAGATGTGTGAGCAGTATTCTAAGCTGGAGTGGATAAGATCTTTGTAAATTTTAAGTAACTGCAATGAGGAAAAGTAATGACGAAAACGAAACAAAACCCCCAATTTTTTGGATGAAGATTTAGAAATTTGGATTATGTGATTCCTTCAAGGCAAGTTAGAGGCTATATGGAGTCCTATTATGTTGATAGAGTTAAGAGGGTAAATTTCATTAGTTTCGAAGACAATAGGGTTATCAGGAGGAGAAGAAGATAAAGAGATAGCCAGAAACTGTGTCTTGGAGGCATTGAACTTAACTAAATTTTGAGTGCCCCATTCAGATACTCTCTGCAAAATCGGAGTTAAGAGTAGAAGAAAGAGTAATACGAGATTGATTACGAGTAACATATGAAGGTTGTGAAGAAAAGGCAGAGGAAAGGTGAAGGGTAGAATCATCGGCAAAGGCATGAAGAAGAGGGGAAGATGGGGATTGTAGAAGATCATTGATGAAGAGAAGGAAGAGAATAGGTGATAGAACAGAGCCCTGTGGAACACCACTGGAAACAGAGAAAGGGCTAGATGACGCACCATCAACAACTACAGATATAGAACGGTCAGTAAGAAAACTGGAAATCATAGAACAGAAAGAAGGGGTAAAGCCATAGGCAGGGAGTTTGGCCAACAGAGCCTTTTGCCAGACTCTGTCAAAAGCCTTAGAGACATCAAGGGCGACGACAAAGGATTCCCCATACTTCCTCAGAGAAGATGACCATACATGAGTAAGATAGGACAGGAGATCACCAGTGGATCTTGCCTTGCGGAAGCCGTACTGGTGACTGGAGATAAGTGAGTTAGATTCAAGGCATTTCAAGAAGTGAGCATTGAGCAAAGTTTCGAAAACTTTAGCAATAGAGGAGGTTAGAGCAATAGGTCGGTAGTTAGAAGGAATAGAGCGGTCACTCTTCTTAGGAACAGGTTGCACTAGAGCATGCTTCCAAGATGAAGGATAGATACTGGTTGACAGAATGAGGCAAAAAACTCGGCAAAGCAAGGGAGCCAGTTCATCTGCAAACTCCTTAAGGAACCTTGCAGGGATACCATCGGGACCAGATGCCTTGTTTGTCTTTAGTGAGCGAAGAACCTTATGAACTTTGCGTGAAGAAAGGATAAGGGAGGGCATAAGGTTAGAGAGGGGAAAAGACTGAGGAACAGGTTCACTGGAATCGTTGATAGAAGAGTTGGCAGAAAAATGAGAGCCAAAGAGAGTGGCTTTGTCAGTGGGAGAGCAAGCTTTAGAACAATCAGAACGAATGAGATGGGGAAAGCTTGAGTTACAGAAGTTTTTGGAGAGGTTTTTGGCTAAGGACCAGAAGCATTTGTCAGTGGGAGAGGAGTTAAGGTCATCAACTTTCCTTCTTATAAAGGAAGCCTTAGACCTTCGAATCTGAACATATTCTATCTGAATACCACTATCTTCAAATTACAGATTCCCCAACCTCACTCATGGTTTTGTTCTCACATTTAATTCAACTCCCAATCTTATCCGGGACCAACAATAACCAAATAAGCACATTGCAAATGTGAAAACAAGAGTCATTTTTGCCCCGACCTGGACTTGAACCTAGGACTTATAATTACTAAGCCAAGGCGCTACCAACTACACCACAGAAGGCTCAAAGGAAACAGACCTTATAGCTTATATCTGCTACAGTAGGAATGAACGCGTTCTATCTGAATGCCTATGTTCATATTATGTTCATATTATAGTGGCACTCAGATAGAATGCGTTTATTCCTACTGTAGCAGATATAAGCTATAAGGTCTGTTTCCTTTTAAACTTCTGTGGTGTAGTTGGTAGCACCTTGAGTTAGTTATTATAAGTCCTTGGTTCAAGTCTTGGTCGGGGTAAAAATGATTCATGTTTTCACATATGTAAGTTGCTTATTTGGTTATTGTTGGTCCTGGATGAGATTGGGAGTTGATTTAAATGCAAAAGCGAAACCATGAGCGAGGTTGGGGAAACTGTAATATGAACATAGTGGCATTCAGATGGAATGTGTTCATTCCTGCTGTAGCAGATATAAGCTATAAGGTCTGTTTCCTTTTAACCTTCTGTGGTGTAGTTGGTAGCGCCTTGTCTTAGTAAATATATGTCCTGGATTCAAGTCTCGATCGGAGTAAAAATGATTCATATATATATATATATATATATATATATATATATATATATATATATATATATATATATATATATATATATATATATATATATATATATATATATATATATATAATATATATATATATATATATGTATATATATATATATATATATATATATATATATATATATATATATATATATATATATATATATATATATATATATATATATATATATATATATATATATATATATATATATATATATATATATATATATATATATATATATATATATATATATATATATATATATATAGATATATATATATATATATATATATATATATATATATATATATATATATATATATATATATATATATATACATATATATGTGTATATATATATACATATATATATATATATATATATATATATATATATATATATATATATATATATATATATATATATGATATTATATATATATATATATATATATATATATATATATATATATATATATATATATATATAGGGAGTGACTATTATCACCGAACATTGATATTACAGACGATTTTATTATCAGAGCACGGTGATAATTGCTAGTTTCGTTATTATCACTGTATGGACGTGCATTAAGGGATATCAGCAGCTTTGTTTATCACTGGTGATAAGAAACAGCCAGTAAAGTAGTTACAGGATTACTGCAGGTTCGTGTGTTGTTTTTGTTTTGTAACCAGTCAAGGCAACATACAGACAGACACAAAATCTGTCTTCAGGGATAGTTTTAGTCCTCCTGCCACTGCAGTTGAATCAGTTCCAGATTATACTTCTACCAGCCAAGGCAACATGGAGAACGACACTTCTATAGAAGTCCAAAACGACATGGAGTTACACATGGAGGAATATCCAGCCAGTTCATCTGCTGACCACGGGCAAGACGACATACAGGCAGACAAAACATCTGTATCCAGGGGTATTTTCTCCACTGACGCATTCAACTCTTTTGAAAAATTTGAGTATTTTTTCAAGAAATATCAGAATCAGACAGGGTCGTTGTTTTGAGTAAAGTCATCTAGCTCCGTAATCAGTGAAAATAAGCGTCGTCAGCAGCAAATCCCTTCAGATTCTTTATTCATCACATTAGATTCGCCTGGCCTCTTTGTTGTGAAAATAGGGTCTACTGATCAAAAAGTGATGAGAAAGGGTGAATTTGGGACTGAACTCTTCTGTTCATGCACATTCTATTGTCAACATTTCTTGCCATGTAATCATATTATTGCTGTTGTAAGGCAAGAGAATATTGATGTTTCAACCATCAGCAGGCAGTCACGATGGCAGAAGGAGAATGCACTGATTCCTGCAGTGGCTTTAGAACCCGAGACCTCCATCTCGCACATCACACAGCCCAAGTGTCCAATGACCCCTGCTCAAAAATTCCGAGAGAGTCAAGAGACAATGCAGCTCCTCACAGCAGTGCTAACTAATAGTGGAACTGAAGTGTGCAAAGCACGACTTGATACGCTGAAACATATTCTTAGTTGCTGGGAACAGGGTAATGATTCCCAATATGCTGATAGTCCACAGATGTCGCGCACATCAGCTTCACAAATGTCACACGCACCAGCTTCACCAGTCACAACAGCAGATTCACAACGACTACAGTTAATGAATGCTCATCTTCCTAATGTAAAAACGAGGGGTAGTCCTAAAGAGTCAAAGGTATTTGGATGATTTAATCATTCCAAAGTTGTTAAAGCTAGAGTCAAACGGAAAACAAGAAAGCTGTCCACAAAAGGTAGCAAGAGAGCGAGAATCAGTAGTGAGTCAAATGATGCGTAATATTCTTATAACACTTATATACTATTGCATACAGTGTCACCAAGACTCTTTACAAACTATATGAAATATGCATATGGAATATATGTATTTAAAAAAAACTTGAATTTAATATGGAATATATATATATATATATATATATATATATATATATATATATATATATATATATATATATATATATATATATATATATATATATATATATATATATATATATATATATATATATATATATATATATATATATATATATATATATATATATATATATTATATATATTTTATATATATATATATATATATATATATATATATATATATTTATTTCTTTTTTTTAAATAACTTTTGATTTTAATATGGAATGTATTTTTATAAAATATCTTTTATTTTTAACAGGGAATAAATGCATTTTTACTAAATATCTTTTAACATCCCATAAAGGCAATTGAGAAGTAACAATAAATTATTTTAGATTCTCGGTGAAAATACCGAAAAACATATTATCACCGACCGGTGATAACAAACCCACTGTTCTTTTCACTGTGTGGTGACTATAATGGAATCGGTAATATCACTGTACGGTGATAATACACACAACCATATATATATATATATATATATATATATATATATATATATATATATATATATATATATATATATATATATATATATATATATATATATATATATATATATATATATATACATTTATATATAGTAAGGAAGCCCATCAGTGAAACAAAACTTATAAAACAATGCTATATTTCGGATCCTAACTGGATCCCTTCTCAAGCACAACTGAGAAAAAATAACAAAGAAGGAGGAGACATAAACAAAAGGACTCATGAGGCCTGAGGGATTAAAAAAAATTTATGATAACAGGATAGGTCTAATCAAAACGAATTATCCTCAACAAAGAAGCCGCCAAGATCATTAAACCATTAACAAAGAAAAATGTTAATCCTTAAAATGATAAATGACCTGAAAGAAGATAACCCCCAACATATTTTTATAATTAAAAGAATATTAATAAATATGCTCATATAGATATACACATGTAACAATATCTGTACACACATCCCCATATACAAGAGCATACAAAATGAAATACATATATAAATCCTAATACAATCAAAATACACAATAAGGACTACAATCTGGTTGGGGGTTTATCTTGAGGGATAACTTCGTTGAGGCAGCGCTTCAGGGGGGCTTTATCAATTATGTCAGGGGTCCATTGCCCCCTAGATAAATTAAAATTGTCCTTCATTTCAATGAGGGAAGATTCCACTATTTTCCGTTTGAATTGACAGGTACTTTTAAATAGCATAGTGGCACCACTCCAATCAATCCGATGATTATGTTCATTGATGTGGGTAAAAAGAGCCGAATTTTCTTGATTATATCTTACTGCTCTCTTGTGTTCTAAGACTCTCTGGGATAGAGAGCGGCCTGTTTGTCCTATGTACACTCTATTGCAATCATTACAGCTTATTTGGTATACTCCTGCATTAACTTCTTTTTTGTTTTGGCTAACGTTAACTAATTATTTTCTTAAAGTGGTGGGATAGTTAAAAGTGAATGGGGACTGTTTACCTAATGTATCATTTATGACTCCTAGCTTTTGGTGAAAAGGAAGGAGGATTTTGTTGAAATTATTCTCTTTGGGGGTCCTGTGAGGATTGTAAAAAACCTGTTTAGCTTTCTGCAGAGCTTTGTCTAAGAAAAAGGGAGGATAACAAATTATATTAACAAAAGAATCTTAAGATTCTTTCGTTAATATAATTTAGCCAAGTATGGACTTTAATTCCTTTTGTGGCCTGTTTGTGGGGATTACTGAGTAACCCCGGCGGGCATTTAAGATTGTTATCTATTAATCCCATGTTTAAGACTCCTGGGGGCGGCTCTTATGTCTTCTTCTTTTCAAGTTTTCTTCTGTTTTGCTAGTTGTATCTCTTGCCATTGTACTTTGAGAAGGTGACCAGCTTAGGTCACGAAATTAATAAGTACTTTATATATATATATATATATATATATATATATATATATATATATATATATATATATATATATATATATATATATATATATATATATATATATATATATATATATATATATATATATATATATATATATATATATATATATATATATATATATATATATATATATATATATATATATATATATATATATATATATATATATATATATATATATATATTCGTTGTTTTATTTAATGGGCTTTTCCTTTCATTTTAGACTGTATGTTAACAGTTCAGTGTTATTAATATTATATATATATATATATATATATATATATATATATATATATATATATATATATATATATATATATATATATGTTTGCCCTGGTTCACTCATGTACGGTCATTTTCTCTCAATAATTATGGGGAATCCTCTGCTGTCACCTTTGATATCTCTAAGGCTTTAGACAGAGTGTGTTACAAGGCTCTGTTGGCTTTACCCTTTATTGTTGATTCACACACATTAAAGAAATAAAGGCCTGGTCCAGGAATCATTTTGATTCTAATCTTTATAAATCAAAAAATACACCTCCGGCTGCATTCTGACATTATGTTTTAAACATTATTTTATCTTTATAATAACTTTTCAGAGTGAACTAATGCACTAATATGTAGCCCGCATCAGTTGTATTTAAATTGGCCATTTTGATCAATAAAGTAAGTCTTCATCAAGTTTTCAGTATGTAGCAACTTCATTTCATTGACGCCTCGACCCCAGCTTGCACACTGGTGACCCTTCAGAGTGGCACAACGATGCTTTGTCTCGCTTTCACCGCCACCAGTGTGCCCTCCAAGGCCCTTCAGAGTGACATATCGCTGCTTCTCCTCGCCTCTCTATGCTAGATCACCCTCCAAAAGAATGCCCAACGAACCCATGCAGGCCAACCTGCCCTTCATGCTTGCTCCTGCATCTACCAATGCCAGTCAGAGCCGTCCTCTCGGATACGCCAACGAGGAGGAGACCAATCCTTGGCTGCTTCGTCTCTCCTCGCCACGCCGCTTCACAATGTCTCCCCACACCATCTACTTTATCACCAGCTTGCCTTCCAAGAGAATGTCCAACAAACATGTACAGGCCTTCCTGCTATTCAGGCTATTCTAATTCCACACACAATGAGATGGAGACTGACGCCCTTGTCTCCAAGGATACCCTCTACTAGGTATGTGCATGACCTCCTGCTTGACCCAATGGCCAACCAGGGAATGTGCCCTCACCAAATCAAAGTCCCCAGCAGTGTCTCTGCCTGTCAGGCTAGCTCCTGTGCCTTATGATGCCAGCTACAACCATCTTTCTGGATGCCAGCGAGATGGAAACGGACCGACTCATCTTTGAGGCCAACTCCCTACTACATGTGTAGATGGCCTCCTGCCAAACTCGACCAAACGAAGGTCTTGGTAGTGTCTTTGTGCCTGTCAGGCTGGCTACCACTTCCTCCCAACATCAACTGGAGCTGCCTTTTCAGATGCCCATCTTCAAGCCTGACTCCCTGCAACATGCGAAGGTGATCTCCTGCCGATTCCGGTGGTTTTCACCTTTTTTCCTTCAGTAGCCAACCACAGTAACACCTGATTCTGCATCAAGGACAACATCCCTGTAACACAATTCCTCGTTGATGTGAAAATTACCCACTCACACTCACTCAAGAAAGGATTACATAAGTAACAGAATAGAGGCAGAGAAAGATTATGAAAGGGATATTACAAGGAAGGCTAAAGAAATTTCTAAACTCTCCACAGCTTTATCAAAGGAAAACTGAAGGTCAAAGAACAAGTTTTAACGTTAAAGATGGCAGATGGAAATATCACTGGGAAAGATGAAGAGATCTGTTAGAACTGAATAAGGAATTTCTGTCTGCATTTACAGCAAAAAATACCTCACCCCCTCACATTGTAGAGATAAGAGATCCCGGGGCGGTATTAGAGAACATCATCTTTTAAATTACATAGGTATGCAAAGCGTTGATGGATTTAGATGCCCATAAAGCAACAGGTCCTGATGACATATCCGCATCCCTTCACATACTTAAGAAATGCACTAAACCAATATCGGTGGTGCTATGCACCATATTTTAAAAGTCACTGGAATCAGGGGATATCCAAGATTCTAGAAACAGGCAAACATGTTATCTATCTTCAAAAAGGGAAGAAGAGATACAACTGTATACCATAGGCCTGTTTCCTTGGCCAGCACGGTTTGCAAAGTTATGGAAAAAGTACTAAGAAAATGCATCTAATATCACTTGAAATCCTTCAACATTTCGTCTGTGAGACAACATGGCTTTAGAGAAGGCAGAGCAATAGTAATAAATTTATTAAAATGTTATGACGAGGTAAGCCAGATCTTGCAGGTAAGAGAAGGCTGAGTGGATTGCATAATCTTAGATTTTCAGAAGGCATTTGATACAGTCCAACATGGAAGATTTAATAAGAAGCTGCAAAAAATGGCAAGAATAGGTGGAAATATCTTGGGGTAGATAAAAATTACTTAGAAGGAAGGGAACAGAGGGTTAGAGTAAGACACTCAGTGTCTGGCTAGAGGAGGGTTAGCAGCCGTGCTTTAGAGGGTTCAGTTTTAGGGCCATTTTTGTTCCATGATAATTAAATGGCCTACCAGAGTCTGTAAATTCACTCATGAATATGTTTACAGATGATGCAAAGATTGTGAAGAAAGTAAGAGATGAGAACAAAGCTATAAAACTTCAGGAAGACTTAAATAGTCTGCATGAGTGGTCAGAAAAGAGGCTAATGAAATTCAATATTTCAAAATGTAAGATAATGAGAATGGGTACAAGTGCAAGAGGGCTTAAGCTTCGATACTCAATACCAGTTGCAGAACTTAAAAAGAGAAGGTTGAAAAAGATCTTGAAGTAAACATATTGGCAGATTTGTCTCCAGAAATGCATTGAAATGGCATACTAAGGAATGCATATACGTTCTTAGCAAATGCAAGGGTAGCCTTCAGACAAATGAACAAGAAAATGTTCAGGATTATATATGTAACTTATTTGATGCCAAAGCTTGCATCTCCACTTGAAAAACAATATAATTAAGCTGGGAAAAGATCAGTGACATGTCATTAAGCTCGTGCCAGAAATAAGCAATCTTAGATATGAGGAGAGAAGAGGCTTAGGGAATTAGACTTACCATCACTCGAAGCTAGAAAAATAAGGGGGGATATGGTGATGGGTTTTAAATTCCTTCATGGTTTTGACAAAGTGGATATGGCTTGGTATTTTCATATGGCTGGCTCTAGGACTAGAGGTTATAATTTGAAGCTTAGTAGGAAAACTTTTTGCAGGATGTAGGGAAGTACTTTTTTAGTGTAAGAATAGTTGATGATTGTAATTTGCTAAGCAAAGAGGTAGTTAATTCACAGTTTTGAGAATAAATATGAAAAGTATCATTGACTATAAAAATGGATCCGACCAGAAGGGGAGTTATAAGCATATGGCACTTTCCCGCAAACACAATAAGGTACTTACGATTAGGTAATTACACACTCTGTGCTCATAATCTGGTCTCTAAATTATTTGCAAGAAGGGAGAGAACACATGAAGCAAACTGTTTGTAATAATAATAATAATAATAATAATAATAATAATAATAATAATAATAATAATAATAATAATAATAATAATAATAATAATAATAATAATAATAATAATAATAATAATAATAATAATAATTATAATAATTTGAATAAGTTGATAACGTCCCTAACTTTGAAGAGAAGCAATTTAAAATATACATCGTGTGAAAACTTCTTACAGAACTTCCAAATATTTTGATTGCTCTGTGTGTGTGTGTGTGTGTGTGTGTGTGTGTGTGTGTGTGTGTGTGTGTGTGTGTGTGTGTGTGTGTGTGATTACCTAATTGTGTTTACGGGAAAGAGCCCAAAGCTCGTATCTTCCCGTCTCCTCATCGGTTCCATCTTAGACTTAGTGATACTTATCATACCTGTCCTTAAAACTATGGATTGAGATAGCATTAACTACCTCCTCGCTTAGCCAATTCCAATTATCAACTACTCTTACACTGAAAAAGTATTTCCTTACATCCTGCAAAGAAGTTTTCTTACGAAGCTTCAAACTATGACCTCTAGTTCTAGAGCCAGCCATATCGAAATATCGATCCCTATCCACTCTATCATGACCATGAAGGAATTTAAAGACTGTCACCATATCCCCCCTTACTCTTCTAGCTTCGAGTGATGGTAAGTCTAATTCCCTCAGCCTCTCATCATAACTGAGATTGCGTATTTCTGGCACCAGTTTCGTGGCATGTCTTTGAACTTTTTCAAGCTTAGCTATGTGCTTTTTCAAGTGCGGATTCCAAAAGGGGGCTGCATATTCGAGTTTGGGCCTCACATAGGTGACATAAATATTTCTGAACATTTCCTTGTCCATGTGCCTGAAGGCTACCCTTACATTTGATAAGAATGCATATGCTGCCCTTACTATGCCATTTATATGTATTTCTGGAGACAAATCTGCCAGTATGTTTACTCCTAGATCTCTCTCATTTTCTGTCTCTTGAAGTTGTACTCCAGCCACCGAGTAGTCAAGCTTGGGCCTTCTTGCACTTGTACCCATTCTCATTACCTTACATTTTGAAAAAAATGTGTGTGTGTGTGTGTGTGTGTGTGTGTGTGTGTGTGTGTGTGTGTGTGTGTGTGTGTGTGTGTGTGTGTGTGTGTGTGTGTACGTAAATGAATATAAAAAAACGAATTTTTTGGATAGCAAAACTTAATATTTTTCTTGCAAGTCAATGTAAATTGTAACTCTCTCTCTCTCTCTCTCTCTCTCTCTCTCTCTCTCTCTCTCTCTCTCTCTCCTCTCTCTCTCTCTCCTCTCTCTCTCTCTCTCTCTCTCTCTCTCTCTCGCTGACGGCATAAGCGAGAATGAACTATGGGAGGAAGAGAA
Source organism: Halocaridina rubra (assembly GCA_037179515.1). NCBI lineage: Eukaryota > Metazoa > Arthropoda > Malacostraca > Decapoda > Atyidae > Halocaridina > Halocaridina rubra. The sequence continues at coordinate 73,589 of JAXCGZ010022825.1, read as the reverse complement.
CGTTTAACTCTTCAGATGGCTAGAACCTACCTGTCCAACATTGGAGGGAATAAATATTGAATTATTTCAATCTGTTAATGCATTTTTATATTATAGTACTACTACCACTACTACTACTACTGCTACCACTACAACTAATAATAATAATAATAATAATAATAATAATAATAATAATAATAATAATAATAATAATAATAATAATAATAATAATAATAATAATAATAATAATAATAATAATAATAATAATAATAATGATAATAATAATACTCCCAAAACATCTCCGTCTCGCCTCTCTCACCATGCCCAATATTATCATAAAGGATATTTTTTTTTTCCACTCTGCAGCTGAGATAATATAAAAAGAAACACAAGAAGACCAACAATATCTAGTAACAACATCTCCCATGTTTCAATATTATAATAAAGGCTACGCCTTCACCTTTCCAGAAAATGAAATAAATTCTAAACTAAAACAGAGGCAAAGGAGAGGCGTGGAATCTTATACTTGCAAAATGTTAACATCAGCGAACTCCTCCTTTTAGGTATAAAGCCTCGTAACACGAACAGGAAATAAGACACCGAGTGCAGTTCTTTCATAATGCACGAGTTTCCACAAAGCATGCCAAGCACGTAGAGTGCGCGCGCGTTTGCGAAAGAGAGAGAGAGAGAGAGAGAGAGAGAGAGAGAGAGAGAGAGAGAGAGAGAGAGAGAGAGAGAGAGAGAGAGAGAGAGAGAGAGAGAGAGAGTCTGCCTTCAAAAGATTTTAGTTCGAGGCCTTTCGGTATGTAAGATATATATATATATATATATATATATATATATATATATATATATATATATATATATATATATATATATATATATATATATATACATATATATATATATATATATATATATATATATATATATATATATATATATATATATATATATATATATATATATATATATATATATATATATATATATATATATATATATATATATATATATATATATATATATATATATTAAAAACACTGAACTGTTAACATACAGTCTAAAATGGTAGGAAAAGCCCATTAAATAAAACACTGAAAATATATATTTATATATATATATATATATATATATATATATATATATATATATATATATATATATATATATATATATATATAAGAAGTACTTATTAATATCGTGACCTAAACTGGCCACCCTCTAAAGTACTTTGAGAAGGTGGCCAGTTTAGGTCACGAAATTATAAAGTACTTTTTATATATATATTTTCGCTGTTTTATTTAATGGGTTTTTGCTATCATATATATATATATATATATATATATATATATATATATATATATATATATATATATATATAGAGAGAGAGAGAGAGAGAGAGAGAGAGAGAGAGAGAGAGAGAGAGAGAGAGAGAGAGAGAGAGAGAGAGAGAGAGAGAGAGAGATCCCCAGTCCCTCACTCCACTCCATTCAGTCGACTTTACCAACACGCAAGGGATCGCGAAGAAGGTATTTTTAGAACCCTCCTCAGGGCACAATAAGATTACGTGAAAATGGCAGGTCATTTGTGGAAGCAACTCCTTCATGATATCAGTTACAAGAAGGACAAGCATATTCCCAGCATTCGGTCATAATCTTTCAGCTCCGGCTTGTCTGTATTCATCCCCAATTGAATGGTTTAAAAAGGACACATTAAAAGGCAAGCAGCAACAGCCACTTTACCAGTCCTTTTAGAGATACTACTCAACACTTAATCCTTCTACGATGAAACTGGTCAGCAGACTGGGAACTACAAGCATAAGGCTCAATCCCGTGTACAGTTAATAAAACTACATGATGTAATAGTTAAGCCTGCTTGGATAACAGAGTCACCCAGAGTTGAGGAAATCCGCGTATCGGTCGATTATAGCACCCCGTGGTTCAGGCAAAGAAAAGTTGCACAAATAAAAGGCATCGATATTTTGACTCAATGTATCATCAGATGCAGCTCAGTGGTAGAGCGCGCGAGTCTAGAAGTGACGAGCCTGACAAACACGGATTTGATCCCCCAGGGGCGTTAGGAAGGGCATACAGCCAAAATTCACCTGTAAGCTCCAACTAGTCAAGCATAGTTTACCTGTGCTCACGGAAAAGGGCTCGATGCTTGCAGCTCCTCGGTTTCTTTTCTTGCTCATTAACGTTTGCATATCGATCTCTATAACTATTAAAAGCATTTGCCGTTTACTGTTTCCTCACTTAGCGAACTCCTCTCGAATGGGGGACTAGGCAAGATAAAAAAATACGCAAAAGATGTATTCATTGAATCTGTTGAGTTTATAGGGAATACCACGCAAAGGTATTCTTGGTGCTTGTTGGCCTAGAGCCCTAAGCCTACAAAAGGTTCTTGGGCACCAAGGGAAATATTCATAGCAAAATGTTTCCTTTATAACGTTTGCATATACAGATTTCCCTACAGACGCATAGAATACATTATGAGGTCTTGGAAGAGAGAGAGAGAGAGAGAGAGAGAGAGAGAGAGAGAGAGAGAGAGAGAGAGAGAGAGGAGAGAGAGAGAGAGAGAGAGAGAGAGAGAGAGAGAGAAATATTCCTGTCTAGATATTCCCACTGTCTATCTATCTATCTATCTATCTATATATATATCTATCTATCTATCTATCTATCTATCTGTCTATCTATTTATGTATCTGTCTATCCATCTATTTGTTTATTTGTGTGTGTGTGTGGGCGGATGGGTGGGCGTAGGTGTGGAAAAGAGAAAGAGAGAGCGAAATATTCTAATCTTGATTTCCTTTCTCTCTCTTTTTCTCTCTCTCTTTCTTTCTTTTTTCTTTTTCTCTCTCACTCACTCATTGTGTGTGTATGCGCGTGTGTGATTAGCTAATTCTGCTAATCTAATTGTGCTTTCGGGAAAGAGCCCAAAGCTCGTATCTTCCCGTCCTGATCGGTTCTAATTTGTATTTAGTGATACTTATCAAATTTGTCCTTAAAACTATGGATTGAGTTAGCATTAACTACCTCCTCGCTTAGCGAATTCCATTTATCAACTACTCTTACACTAAAAAAGTACTTCCTTACATCCTGCAAAGAAGTTTTCTTACGAAGCTTCAAACTATGACCTCTGGTTCTAGTGCAACCCATATCAAAATATCGACCCCTATCCACTCTATCACAACGTGGGTGTGTGATTACCTAATTGTGTTCCTATGGGGGAAAGAGCCCAAAGCCTGTATCTTCCCGTCTCCTCATCGGTTCCGCTTTCTACTTAGTGATACTTATCATACCTGTCCTTAAAACTATGGATTGAGATACCATTAACTACCTCCTCGCTTAGCCAATTCCTATTATCAACTACTCTTACACTGAAAGAGTATTTCCTTACATCCTGCAAAGAAGATTTCTTACGAAGCTTCAAACTATGACCTCTAGTTCTAGAGCCTGCCATATCAAAATAACGATCCCTATCCACTCTATCATAACCATGAAGGAATTTAAAGACTGTCACCAAATCCCCGCTCAATCTTCTAGCTTCGAGTGATGGTAAGTCTAATTCCCTCGGCCTCTCATCATAACTGAGATTGCGTATTTCTGGCACCAGTTTCGTGGCATGTCTTTGAACTTTTTCAAGCTTAGCTATGTGCTATTTCAAGTGCGGATTCCAAAAGGGGGGTGCATATTCGAGTTTTGGACTCACATAGGTGACATAAATATTTCTGAACATTTCCTTGTCCATGTGCCTGAAGGCTACCCTTACATTTGATAAGAATGCACGTGCTGCCCTTACTGTGCCATTTATATGTATATCTGGAGACAAATCTGCCAGCATGCTTACTCCTAGATCTCTCTCATTTTCTGTCTCTTGAAGTTGTTCTCCAGCCACCGAGTAGTCAAGCTTGGGCCTTCTTACACTTGTACCCATTCTCATTACCATACATTTTGAAGCATTAAATTTCATTAGCCACTTTTCTGACCACTCATGCAGACTATTTAGATCTTCCTAAAGTTCTCTACTATTGTTCTCGTTTCCTACTTTCTTCACAATCTTTGCATCATCTGCAAACATATTCATGAATGAATATACAGACTTTGGTAGGTCATTTACATATACAAGGAACAAAAGTGGCCCTAAAACTGAACCCTGTGGAACTCCACTCATAACTCTTCTCCATTCAGACACTGAGTATCTTACTCTAACCTTCTGTTCCCTTCCTTCTAAGTAAGTTTTTATCCATTCCAAAACATTCCCACCTATTCTAGCCATTGCTTGCAGCTTCCTAATAAGTCTCCCATCTGGAACAGTGTCAAACGCTTTCTGGAAGTCTAGGAATATGCAATCTGCCCAGCCCTCTCTTTCCTGTAAGATTCGGCTTACCTCATCATAAAATTCTAATAAGTTTGTTACTGTTGATCTACCTTCTCTGAAGCCATGTTGCCTCACTGACAAAAAGTTGAAGGATTCCAAGTGAAGAGAGATATGTTTCCTTAGTAGTTTCTCAAACTATGCTGGTCAAGGAAACTGGTCTATAGCTTAGAGCCATATCCCTCCTTCCCTTTTTGAAGATAGGTATCACATTTGCTTGTTTCCAGCATCTTGGAATCTCCCCTGACTCCAGTGACTTTTTGAATATGATACTTAGTGCCACTGATATTGAGTTTGCGTATTTTTTAAGTACATGAGGGGATATGTCATCAGGACCTGTAGCTTTATGAACATTTAACTCCATCAGCGCTTTGCATACCTCTGTGGCTGTAAGGTTGATGATCTCTAATACCAGCCCTTGAGCTTCTATCTCTGCAATCTGAGGGGGTGGTGTATTTTCTACTGTAAATACTGACTGAAACTCCTTGTTCAATTCTTTGTAGATCTCTTTATCCGTCTCAGTGATGCTTCCATCCGCTCTCTTTAGCCTTAAAAAATGTTCTTTTACCTTCAGTTTTCCTCTGATAAAGCTGTGGAAAAGATTGGGATTTTCTTTAGCCTTCCTGGTGATGTCCCTCTCATAGTCTCTCTCTGTCTCTCTTCTTTTACTTAGGTAGTCATTTCTTCGTCTTTTGTAGGTTTGATAGACATTTATGTTTTTTCTCCTCCTATACCTTTTCCATCATTTGTCTCTCCACTACTTAGCTCTTTTACACTCATTATCGAAGCATTTCTCTCTGGCATGAAGTACAGCTACTTTGGTGACAGGTATGCGGCAATCTACTATCTTCCCATATTTATCACAAAAGATGTCATACATTTCTTGTACAGATTTGTTGTAAAATAAGGTTCTCCAGTCAATGACTGCAAAATGCTCATTCATTTGATGTAATCTCCTTTCGGATAGTTCCTCCTCATGTCCTCAGTGCCTCTACTCTCAGGCAGAATATCTTCAATGATATACTCCATCAACAACACAAAGTGGTCACTCTTTACAGTTGGTGGTTCATACTCCATTTTTTCAATATCCAACACATTATCTGTGAATACTAGATCAAGTAGTGATGGCTCATCCCCACCCCTGTCCCTCGTTGGTTCCATTAAATGTGTGTGTGTGTGTGTGTGTGTGTGTGTGTGTGTGTGTGTGTGTGTGTGTGTGTGTGTGTGTGTATGTGTGTGTGTGTGTGTGTGTGTGTGTGTGTGTGATTACCTAATTGTGATTACCTAATTGTGTTTACGGGAAAGAGCCCAAAGCTCGTATCTTCCCGTCTCCTGATCGGTTCCATTTTATACTTAGTGATACTTATCATACCTGTCCTTAAAACTATGGATTGAGATAGCATTAACTACCTCCTCGCTTAGCCAATTCCAATTATCAACTACTCTTACACTGAAAAAGTATTTCCTTACATCCTGCAAAGAAGTTTTCTTAAAAAGCTTCAAACTATGACCTCTAGTTCTAGAGCCAGCCATATCAAAATATCGATCCCTATCCACTCTATCATAACCATGAAGGAATTTAAAGACTGTCACCATATCCCCCCTCACTCTTCTAGCTTCGAGTGATGGTAAGTCTAATTCCCTCAGCCTCTCATCATAACTGAGATTGCGTATTTCTGGCACCAGTTTCGTGGCATGTCTTTGAACTTTTTCAAGCTTAGCTATGTGCTTTTTCAAGTGCGGATTCCAAAAGGGGGCTGCATATTCGAGTTTTGGCCTCACATAGGTTACATAAATATTTCTGAACATTTCCTTGTCCATGTGCCTGAAGGCTACCTTTACATTTGATAAGAATGCATATGCTGCCCTTCCTATGCCATTTATATGTATTTCTGGAGACAAATCTGCCAGTATGTTTACTCCTAGATCTCTCTCATTTACTGTCTCTTGAAGTTGTACTCCAGCCACCGAGTAGTCAAGCTTGGGCCTTCTTGCACTTGTACCCATTCTCATTACCTTACATTTTGAAGTACTGAATTTCATTAGCCACTTTTCTGACCACTCATGCAGATTATTTAGATCCTCCTGAAGTTCTCTACCATTGTTCTCGTTTTTTACTTTCTTCATAATTTTTGCATCATCTGCAAACATATTCATGAATGAATTTACAGACTCTGGTAGGTCATTTACATATACAAGGAACAAAAGTGGCCCTAAAACTGAACCCTGTGGAACTCCACTACTAACTCTTCTCCATTCAGACACTGAGTGTCTTACTCTAACCCTCTGTTCCCTTCCTTCTAAGTAAGTTTTTATCCATTCCAAAACATTCCCACCTATTCTAGCCATTGATTGCAGCTTCCTAATAAGTCTCCCATGTGGAACAGTGTCAAACGCTTTCTGGAAGTCTAGGAATATGCAGTCTGCCCAGCCTTCTCTTTCCTGTAAGATTCGGCTTACCTCATCATAAAATTCTAGTAAGTTTGTTACTGTTGATCTACCTTCTCTGAAGCCATGTTGCCTCACTGACAAAAAGTTGAAGGATTCCAAGTGAAGAGAGATATGTTTCCTTAGTAGTTTCTCCATAACTTTGCAAACTATGCTGGTCAAGGAAACTGGTCTATAGTTTAGAGCCGTCTCCCTCCTTCACTTTTTGAAGATAGGTATCACATTTGCTTGTTTCCAGCATCTTGGAATCTCCCCCGACTCCAGTGACTCCTTAAATATGATACTTAGTGCCACTGATATTGTGCTTGCGCATTTTTTAAGCACATGAGGGGATATGTCATCAGGACCTGTAGCTTTATGAACATCTAAATCCATCAGCGCTTTGCATACCTCTGTGGCTGTAAGGTTGATGTTCTCTAATACCGGCCCTTGAGCTCCTATCACTGCAATCTGAGGGGGTAGGGTATTTTCTACTGTAAATACTGACTGAAACTCCTTGTTCAATTCTTTGCAGATCTCTTCATCCGTCTCAGTGATGCTTCCATCCGCTCTCTTTAGCCTTAAAACCTGTTCTTTTACCTTCAGTTTTCCTCTGATAAAGCTGTGGAAAAGCTTGGGATTTTCTTTAGCCTTCCTGGTGATTTCCCTCTCATAGTCTCTCTCTGCCTCTCTCCTTTTACTTAGGTAGTCATTTCTTGCTCTTTTGTAGGTTTGATAGGCATTTATGTTTTTTCTCCTCCTATACCTTTTCCAGCATTTGTCTCTCCACTCCTTAGCTCGTTTGCACTCATTATCGAACCATTTCTCTCTGGCATGAATTACACCTACTTTGGTGACAGGTATGCAGCAATCTACTATCTTCCCATATTTCTCACAAAAGATGTCATACATTTCTTGTACAGATTTGTTGTAAAATAAGGTTCTCCAGTCAATAACTGCAAAAAGCTCATTCATTTTGATGTAATCTCCTTTCCGATAGTTCCTCCTCATGTCCTCAGTGCCTCTACTCTCAGGAAGAATATCTTCAATGATATACTCCATCAACAACACACAGTGGTCACTCTTTCCAATTGGTGGTTCATACTCCATTTTTTCAATATCCAACACATTATCTGTGAATACTAGATCAAGTAGTGATGGCTCATCCCCACCCCTGTCCCTCGTTGGTTCCATTACATGTGATTACCTAATTTTGTTTACGGGAAAGAGCCCAAAGCTTGTATCTTCCCGTCTCCTGATCGGTTCCATTTTAGACTTAGTGATACTTATCGTACCTGTCCTTAAAACTATGGATTGAGATAGCATTAACTACCTCCTCGCTTAGCGAATTCCAATTATCAACTACTCTTACACTGAAAAAGTTTTTCCTTACATCCTGCAAAGAAGTTTTCTTACGAAGCTTCAAACTATGACCTCTAGTTCTAGAGCCAGCCATATCGAAATATCGATCCCTATCCACTCTATCATAACCATGAAGGAATTTAAAGACTGTCACCATATCCCCCCTTACTCTTCTAGCTTCGAGTGATGGCAAGTCTAATTCCCTCAGCCTCTCATCATAACTGAGATTGCGTATTTCTGGCACCAGTTTCGTGGCATGTCTTTGAACTTTTTCAAGCTTATCTATGTGCTTTTTCAAGTGCGGATTCCAAAAGGGGGCTGCATATTCGAGTTTTGGCCTCACATAGGTTACATAAATATTTCTGAACATTTCCTTGTCCATGTGCCTGAAGGCTACCCTTACATTTGATAAGAATGCATATGCTGCCCTTACTACGCCATTTATATGTATTTCTGGAGACAAATCTGCCAGTATGTTTACTCCTAGATCTCTCTCATTTTCTGTCTCTTGAAGTTGTACTCCAGCCACCGAGTAGTCAAGCTTGGGCCTTCTTGCACTTGTACCCATTCTCATTACCTTACATTTTGAGGTATTGAATTTCATTAGCCACTTTTCTGACCACTCATGAAGATTATTTAGATCCTCCTGAAGTTCTCTACCATTGTTCTCGTTTTTTACTTTCTTCACAATCTTTGCATCATCTGCAAACATATTCATGAATGAATTTACAGACTCTGGTAGATCATTTACATATACAAGGAACAAAAGTGGCCCTAAAACTGAACCCTGTGGAACTCCACTACTAACTCTTCTCCATTCAGACACTGAGTGTCTTACTCTAACCCTCTGTTCCCTTCCTTCTAAGTAAGTTTTTATCCATTCCAAGACATTTCCACCTATTCTAGCCATTGATTGCAGCTTCCTAATAAGTCTCCCATGTGGAACAGTGTCAAACGCTTTCTGGAAGTCTAGGAATATGCAATCTGCCCAGCCCTCTCTTTCCTGTAAGATTTGGCTTACCTCATCATAAAATTCTAATAAGTTTGTTACTGTTGATCTACCTTCTCTGAAGCCATGTTGCCTCACTGACAAAAAGTTGAAGGATTCCAAGTGAAAAGAGATATGTTTCCTTAGTAGTTTCTCCATAACTTTGCAAACTATGCTGGTCAAGGAAACTGGTCTATAGTTCAGAGCCGTATCCCTCCTTCACTTTTTGAAGATAGGTATCACATTTGCTTGTTTCCAGCATCTTGGAATCTCCCCCGACTCCAGTGACTCCTTAAATATGATACTTAGTGCCACTGATATTGTGTTTGCGCATTTTTTAAGCACATGAGGGGATATGTCATCAGGACCTGTAGCTTTATGAACATCTAAATCCATCAGCGCTTTGCATACCTCTGTGGCTGTAAGGTTGATGTTCTCTAATACTGGCCCTTGAGCTTCTATCACTGCAATCTGAGGGGGGTGGGGTATTTTCTACTGTAAATACTGACTGAAACTCCTTGTTCAATTCTTTGTAGATCTCTTCATCCGTCTCAGTGATGCTTCCATCCGCTCTCTTTAGCCTTAAAACCTGTTCTTTTACCTTCAGTTTTCCTCTGATAAAGCTGTGGAAAAGCTTGGGATTTTCTTTAGCCTTCCTGGTGATGTCCCTTTCATAATCTCTCTCTGCCTCTCTCCTTTTACTTAGGTAGTCATTTCTTGCTCTTTTGTAGGTTTGCCAGGCATTTATGTTTTTTCTCCTCCTATACCTTTTCCAGCATTTGTCTCTCCACTCCTTAGCTCTTTTACACCCATTATCGAACCATTTCTCTCTGGCATGAATTACACCTACTTTGGTGACAGGTATGCAGCAATCTACTATCTTCCCATATTTCTCACAAAAGATGTCATACATTTCTTGTACAGATTTGTTGTAAAATAAGGTTCTCCAGTCAATAACTGCAAAAAGCTCATTCATTTTGGTGTAATCTCCTTCCCGATAGTTCCTCCTCATGTCCTCAGTGCCTCTACTCTCAGGAAGAATATCTTCAATGATATACTCCATCAACAACACAAAGTGGTCACTCTTTCCAATTGGTGGTTCATACTCAATATTTTCAATATCCAACACATTATCTGTGAACACTAGATCAAGTAGTGATGGCTCATCCCCACCCCTGGCTCTTGTTGGTTCCATTACATGTTGGTGTAGGAAATTCCCTTGTACGCAATCTAGGAATCTTGCCCCAAATGTGTCCTCAACACTGTGTGGGTCAAGATTTATCCAATCTATCTCTTTATGATTAAAGTCTCCCATAATCAAAATCCTACATTTTTTTTCCCGTGCCATGTTAACAACTGAGTTTATGACTTCAATAGTACCTATATGACTTTCCTCATAAATTTCAAGCCTATTTTGGTTCCTTGGTGGGTTGTATACAGCAGTTATTATAATGCTCTCTGACCCAGTATTTATGCGAGCAACAAGAAATTCCTTGAACTCACTTTCTATAGCCAAGTTTATTTCTTCAACTTGAATCCTCTCACTTATGAGCAGTGCTATCCCTCCACCAGTCCTCTCAGATCTTTCAACCCTTAGTATTCTGAAGCCCTTTGGAAAAACTGTAACACTGTTTATGTCCTCACTCAACTTAGTCTCTGTAATTGCTACTATATCTGCCTTACTGTTGTGAATCCTATCTTTTAATTCTACTGCCTTACCAGCTAATCCATCAGCATTTGTGTATAACAATCTTAATGAGGCCCCATCCCCTGATCTTCTGGCACTATCTTCTTTATCTCCCCTTTGTCTGGAAGTATTCTGTAACGAAAATTTTTCTTCTCTTCTTCATTTCTTTCATCATTTAACCTTCATGTGTGTGTGTGTGTGTGTGTGTGTGTGTGTGTGGTGTGTGTGTGTGTGTGTGTGTGTGTGTGTGTGTGTGTGTGTGTGTGATTACCTAATTGTGATTACCTAATATGTTTACGGGAAAGAGCCCAAAGCTCGCATCTCCCTGTCTCCTGATCGGTTCCATTTTATACTTAGTGATACTTATCATACCTGTCCTTAAAACTATGGATTGAGATAGCATTAACTACCTCCTCGCTTAGCCAATTCCAATTATCAGCTACTCTTACACTGAAAAAGTATTTCCTTACATCCTGCAAAGAAGTTTTCTTACCAAGCTTCAAACTATGACCTCTAGTTCTACAGCCAGCCATATCAAAATATCGATCCCTATCCACTCTATCATAACCATGAAGGAATTTAAAGACTGTCACCATATCCCCCCTTACTCTTCTAGCTTCGAGTGATGGTAAGTCTAATTCCCTCAGCCTCTCATCATAACTGAGATTGCGTATTTCTGGCACCAGTTTCGTGGCATGTCTTTGAACTTTTTCAAGCTTAGCTATGTGCTTTTTCAAGTGCGGATTCCAAAAGGGGGCTGCATATTCGAGTTTGGGCCTCACATAGGTTACATAAATATTTCTGAACATTTCCTTGTCCATGTGCCTGAAGGCTACCCTTACATTTGATAAGAATGCATATGCTGCCCTTACTATGCCATTTATATGTATTTCTGGAGACAAATCTGCCAGTACGTTTACTCCTAGATCTCTCTCATTTTCTGTCTCTTGAAGTTGTACTCCAGCCACCGAGTAGTCAAGCTTGGGCCTTCTTGCACTTGTACCCATTCTCATTACCTTACATTTTGAAGTATTGAATTTCATTAGCCACTTTTCTGACCACTCATGCAGATTATTTAGATCCTCCTGAAGTTCTCTACCATTGTTCTCGTTTTTTACTTTCTTCACAATCTTTGCATCATCTGCAAACATATTAATAAATGAATTTACAAACTCTGGTAGGTCATTTACATATACAAGGAACAAAAGTGGCCCTAAAACTGAACCCTGTGGAACTCCACTACTAACTCTTCTCCATTCAGACTCTGAGTGTCTTACTCTAACCCTCTGTTCCCTTCCTTCTAAGTAAGTTTTTATCCATTCCAAAACATTCCCACCTATTCTAGCCATTGATTGCAGCTTCGTAATAAGTCTCCCATGTGGAACAGTGTCAAACGCTTTCTGGAAGTCTAGGAATATGCAGTCTGCCCAGCCCTCTCTTTCCTGTAAGATTCGGCTTACCTCATCATAAAATTCTAATAAGTTTGTTACTGTTGATCTACCTTCTCTGAAGCCATGTTGCCTCACTGACAAAAAGTTGAAGGATTCCAAGTGAAGAGAGATATGTTTCCTTAGTAGTTTCTCCATAACTTTGCAAACTATGCTGGTCAAGGAAACTGGTCTATAGTTCAGAGCCGTATCCCTCCTTCCCTTTTTGAAGATAGGTATCACATTTGCTTGTTTCCAGCATCTTGGAATCTCCCCCGACTCCAGTGACTCCTTAAATATGATACTTAGTGCCACTAATATTGTGTCTGCGCATTTTTTAAGCACATGAGGGGATATGTCATCAGGACCTGTAGCTTTATGAACATCTAAATCCATCAGCGCTTTGCATACCTCTGTGGCTGTAAGGTTGATGTTCTCTAATACCGGCCCTTGAGCTTCTATCACTGCAATCTGAGGGGGTAGGGTATTTTCTACTGTAAATACTGACTGAAACTCCTTGTTCAATTCTTTGCAGATCTCTTCATCCGTCTCAGTGATGCTTCCATCCGCTCTCTTTAGCCTTAAAACCTGTTCTTTTACCTTCAGTTTTCCTCTGATAAAGCTGTGGAAAAGCTTGGGATTTTCTTTAGCCTTCCTGGTGATGTCCCTCTCATAGTCTCTCTCTGCCTCTCTCCTTTTACTTAGGTAGTCATTTTTTGCTCTTTTGTAGGTTTGCCAGGCATTTATGTTTTTTCTCCTCCTATACCTTTTCAAGCATTTGTCTCTCCACTCCTTAGCTCTTTTACACTCATTATCGAACCATTTCTCTCTGGCATGAATTACACCTACTTTGGTGACAGGTATGCAGCAATCTAATATCTTCCCATATTTCTCACAAAAGATGTCATACATTTCTTGTACAGATTTGTTGTAAAATAAGGTTCTCCAGTCAATAACTGCAAAAAGCTCATTCATTTTGATGTAATCTCCTTTCCGATAGTTCCTCCTCATGTCCTCAGTGCCTCTACTCTCAGGAAGAATATCTTCAATGATATACTCCATCAACAACACACAGTGGTCACTCTTTCCAATTGGTGGTTCATACTCAATTTTTTCAATATCCAACACATTATCTGTGAACACTAGATCAAGTAGTGATGGCTCATCCCCACCCCTGGCCCTTGTTGGTTCCATTACATGTTGGTGTAGGAAATTCCCTTGTACGCAATCTAGGAATCTTGCCCCGAATGAGTCCTCACCACTGTGTGGGTCAAGATTTATCCAATCTATCTCTTTATGATTAAAGTCTCCCATAATCAAAATCCTACATTTTTTTTCCCGTGCCATGTTAACAACTGAGTTTATGACTTCAAGAGTACCTATATGACTTTCCTCATAAACTTCAAGCCTATTTTGGTTCCTTGGTGGGTTGTATACAACAGTTATTATAATGCTCTCTGACCCAGTATTTATGCGAGCAACAAGAAATTCCTTGAACTCACTTTCTATAGCCAAGTTTATTTCTTCGACTTGAATCCTTTCACTTATGAGCAGTGCTATCCCTCCACCAGTCCTCTCAGATCTTTCAACCCTTAGTATTCTGAAACCCTTAGGAAAAACTGTGACACTGTTTATGTCCTCACTCAACTTAGTCTCTGTAATCGCTACTATATCTGCCTTACTGTTGTGAATCCTATCTTTTAATTCTACTGCCTTACCAGCTAATCCATCAGCATTTGTGTATAACAATCTTAATGATGCCCCATCCCCTGATCTTCTGTCATTATCTTCTTTATCTCCCCTTTGTCTGGAAGAACTCTGTAATGAAAATTTTTCTTCTCTTCTTCATTTCTTTCATCATTTAACCTTCTTGCCTCTTGCAACAAGTTTTTGATCTTTCCCATCTCTTCCTGTGTTCTGTATTGTCTAATGAACACTTCTTTGAATTCTTGAAGGTCTTTTAGACTTTTTTTTCTCAACAATATTTCCCTACATGTTTCCCCTCTCTCAAAGGTTACTTTTGTTGGTCTCGGCTTTCCTTCCCTCGAATATTTACCTAGTTGGTGTATGTTTACAATATCCTCAGGACCACATACTACTCCAAGCTTTCTTATCAGGTCTACAACCCTAGCTTTATTTTCTTCAAGTCTCCCCTGCCATGTTGGCTCCTGGGACTCGCTTATGCCTGAGATTACACTGTCTTCTCCTTATCAAGTGCCTGTCTGATGAGTGGGTTTGCCCTTTCCATCACAACGTCTTTCATTTGTTCGATTACTGTCTCTTTATAGCCAACTGTTTGTATGTGTGTGTGTGATTACCTAATTGTGATTACCTAATTGTGTTTACGGGAAGGAGCCCAAATCTCGTATCTTCCCGTCTCCTGATCGGTTCCATTTTATACTTAGTGATACTTATCATACCTGTCCTTAAAACTATGGATTGAGATAGCATTAACTACCTCCTCGCTTAGCGAATTCCAATTAGTAGTGTGTGTGTGTGGTGTGTGTGTGTGTGTGTGTGTGTGTGTGTGTGTGTGTGTGTGTGTGTGTGTGTGTGTGTGTGTGTAAGAAAAATATACATGAAACACTTCTGGATCTCGCGCAAAACAATAACTCCTGGGTGTTCTTCTAGGATTATTCATATTTACAAGGTAAGTTGCCCAACCTGCCATAACCTAACCTATCCTAACCCCAAGGCATTCTAGGAATATTCATATTTATAAGGCAAGTCACCTAACCAAACCTAACCTAATTTAACATAACCAAACCAAACTCAACCTGGTCCACCCTAACCTCAGAGTGTTCTAGGGTCATTCATATTTACAGGGCAAGTCACCTAACCTACCTAACCAAACCAAACCAAACCAAACCTAACCAAACCAAGTCCAACCTAACAAAACTTATCTTAATCTAACAATATACAGTATGATTCAATTATACATGAGGTCCTGGGATTACTCTTCTTTACAAGACCAACAGTTTCTATTCCTGTCTTCACATCCCCATCCTTAAATATTAACAGATGTAAGGGGATCAAGAGAAATATTGGAAGGGTCTTTTGCTAGCAGTTCCACAGAGTTTCCTTCTCTGAGCACAGGATTTATTCAATATTTACAGAGAGAAGCCTTGTTAATGTAGAAGGAGAGGAAGGGTAGAGCAATATAAAGGCAGAGAGAGAGAGAGAGAGAGAGAGAGAGAGAGAGAGAGAGAGAGAGAGAGAGAGAGAGAGAGAGCTACAATCGCAGTGAATATAAAAAGTGAGTTTATTTAATTCTCTAGGGTTAATTTAAGCTAGAGAGAGAAAAAGAGAAATAGAGAGCGAAAGAGAGAGAAAGATAAATTAATGAACAGATAGATAGATAGCTAGATAGATAGATAGATAGATAGGTAGATAGATAGATAGATAGAGAGAGAGAGAGAGAGAGAGAGAGAGAGAGAGAGAGAGAGAGAGAGAGAGAGAGAGAGAGAGAGAGAGAGAGAGAGAGAGAGTTTGTTATAAATGCATCTCTCTTGTAGAATCAGAGATGTTTTTGATTTGTTCACTCAATTTTATTTTGTGATTATAAGCTTTAATATGAAACTGTCTTGAATTGTGTTTATGTTGTCATTATTGTAATAATAATTATTATTATCATTATCAGTGTCATTATTATTATTATTATTATTATTATTATTATTATTATTATTATTATTATTATTATTATTATTATTATTATTATTATTATTATTATTATTATATATTATTATTATTATTATTATTATTATTATTATTATTATTATGAGAGAGAGAGAGAGAGAGAGAGAGAGAGAGAGAGAGAGAGAGAGAGAGAGAGGGAGAGAGAGAGAGAGAGAGAGAGGGGGGTTTAAATACTGTACTTCTCTCTAGCTGAAACAGCAATGTTCACCTAATTTTAACTTGTAATTTTAAGCTTTGACATGATTCCATATCTTGAGTTGTGTTATTGTTATTAATATTATTATTATTATTATTATTTTAATTATTACTATTGTTATCATTATTATTATTATTACTATCATAATTATTATTATTATTATTATTAGTATTATTATTATTAGTAGTAGTAGTAGTAGTAGTAGTAGTAGTAGTAGTAGTAGTAGTAGTAGTAGTAGTAGTAGTAGTGAAACTCATTATTACTTTTATTATTATATTATCATTACTATAATTAACATTATTATTATTATTGAGAGAGAGAGAGAGAGAGAGAGAGAGAGAGAGAGAGAGAGAGAGAGAGAGAGAGAGAGAGAGAGAGAGAGAGAGGAGAGAGAGAGGGAGAGAGAGAGAGAGAGAGAGAGAGAGAGAGAGAGAGAGAGAGAGAGAGAGAGAGAGAGAGAGAGAGAGAGATTTGAATACTTCTCTCTAGCTCCGTGATTCTCAACGTGGGGCGCACGCCCCACATGGGGCAATTTGATTTTTGATGGGACAAATTCAGCATGGGTTATTAACAGTGATTCGTTCGAGTGACTCTGCGTGAGTGTGATTGCGAGTTAATACATACGGTGCATAAACAGTATGCATACTTAAAAATATTTGTGTCTATATGTGCATGTGTAATTTTGTTGGTACTTTCCGCCTCCCCACGCTCAGGCGTCTCGGTCGACCAATGAGAGGGCGGGACGCATGTCTTCTGGAATCAGTGAGCTAATCCGGTGGCTTAAACCATGTTTTCTTGACCAATCAACGCGACTGTGTTCACCATACTCTCGAGTTGTTCTTTATTTTTACATAATACGTGATTAATTTGTTTTGTGACTTTTTTTTATTGTATAGTTATGAAAACAATTAAATTATTAGACATAACTTCCATTCAAATTACATTTATGCATTTCAGTTCTCTATTATATGCTTTGAAAACTTATGTGCTGTTTTTTTTATATCACTTCATACTTTTATTTGTTGTAACAATTCTAAGTGGTTTCTTCCTCAGTACTTCAACTGTCCTTTTTCGTTCTTTTATTTTTCGTTTCCTTGGATGCCATGATGTACTTTGGAAGCTGGCTTCGACAAGCTAATGGCAGTTTAAGCTTCCTCCACATGAATAGGAGTTAACTTTTTGAATAATAAGAATTATATGTCACGAGGCATCAGAATTTTAGTGTTGATGGGAGATTTGAAAGATAGAGTAGGGAATGAGCCAGTGGATGGTGTAATTGGAAAGTAAGGAGTA
Organism: Halocaridina rubra; assembly: GCA_037179515.1. NCBI lineage: Eukaryota > Metazoa > Arthropoda > Malacostraca > Decapoda > Atyidae > Halocaridina > Halocaridina rubra. Next base: position 56,154 of record JAXCGZ010022825.1, on the reverse strand, counting down.
CCTGGCAGGAATGAGAGTGGAGAGAAAATTATAGAAATGTGGATTGAGAGAGAGATGTTGATTTCTTTTACTGTATTTAAAAAGAAAAATGTGCACAAGTATAAATGGGTCAGAGTGGATAATGGATGAGTAGTTGACAGAGCATTAATGGATTATATTGTGGTGAACAGGAGAGTGATTGGAAGAGTATTGGATGTTAATGTGCTGAGATGAGCTAGTGATGGAATACCTGATCATTATTTAGTGGAAAATAGGATGAGAGTGGGAGATAAGTGGAGAAAGAGCATAAGCGAGAGAAGAAGAAAGGTGCAAAAAGTTAATTAATTGTATAAGAAAGAGAAAGACTGTGAGTATAAGGCCAGTTTGAGAAATGTGTGGAATGTAGCAAAAGAGAAAGTAGAGGCGGCAGTGGAAAATGAAAGGGGCAGTTTCAAGGAGGAAGCTATGAAGTGTGCTTTGGCAGTGTGCGGAAAGACTCTGACTGGTGGAAGTAAAAGGAAAGGAAGTGCATGGTGGAATGAGCAGGTGAGTGCAGTAGTAGCTGAATAGAAGCGAGCTAAGAGTTATGGTTGCAGGTAGGTAATATCGAGACGTATGAAAGGTATTGTGCAATGAGGAGGTTTGTGAAGGTATTGGTGAGGGAGGCAGAGAGAGAAGCGGATGTAAGGTGGGGCAGATATTTGTCTGAGAATTTTGAAAGGAATAAAGAGATGCTGTGGGAAGAAGTGAAAGAGTGAGGAAAGGTGAATGTGGTAGGGAGGAGAGGGTGAAAGGAGCAGATGGGCAATTGCTAGTGGATAAATTAAAGGTGAGAGAGAGATGGGCTGAATATTTCAAGAACCTGTTGAATGAGGAAGATGAGAGAGAGGCAGAGATTGGGCTGTGGAAAACGAATGGAGAATGCAAATGTTAGGAGATGAGAATGATAGAGATATGACAAAAGAGGAGGTATGTTAGGCATTGAGAGCAAAAAAAGCAGGTACAGCAACAGGGATAGATGGGTGTCATGCTGAATGCTTGTCAACAGGTGGGGAGGCATTAGTAGAATGGATTGTTACAACCCCAAACAAGCTTGTTAACACTTTTTAACTACATATTCTGCTGCTCAACCAATCAGCATTCATTTCACCTTGAACAGCCAATCATAATGAAGTTTCTGGCCTTACCCTCGACCCTATTTCAGCTGACTGTCTTAGCCCCATTACCTCCCCACTGGCCAAGGCTTTAAATTCCCGGTTAGGAAGACCAGCGAGAGAGTACAGTTCCAGTCCAGCAATCATCACCACATACCAAGATTATATTCCCCATACCGGCTATTCATTTCTTCCACCTGGAGCATCTTGTGTTTTGAATTGTATATTCGTTATTGTGTATTAGTTTATTGCTCTCCTCCCAGGTTCCATTTCACTTTTGATGTCAGTTAATTGTTATATTAATTATCATTATCAATTCCTTGCTGTTTTTCTTTGTCTTTTTTTTTTAATCTGTAGGTTTATATTATTTACTATTGTGTTTAGGTTTGTTTGTGTTAATCTGTAGGTTTATATTATTTATGTAATATATTTATGTCTGTTTTGCTAATCTGAAGATTTGTAAATCTCAGATTATAATTACTATTGTATTTGGTGAAATTGATATTACAATTGTTATAAATTGTTAACCTTATCTCCATGCCCTTCACTGTTTAGAGTCATTTATCCATTGCCACATGGTCATATATTAGTCCTGGGTCTCGGTCATGAAAAACTTGAATTTGGTATTAACAGTCAGACCTGGGTGTAATATATTGGCGACCTTGCCAGGATCCTTGCTCAAAGTGAAATAGTTTACATTAACTTCTCCCTTGTTCCCGTATTGTCATAACAATTGTATTATGATTTCAGGATAGTGAACAGTGAATTCTTGAGTTTTTATTTTTGTTAAGCAAATTTTTTGTGTGTGTAATTATCGTCTGTGTCTTTTGTTTTAAAAAGTACAAATCTAAATAACTGTAACAAGTGTTAGATGATCGTTGATCATTAGTGTATACTCGTTATCTTGCGTGGTAGCCGCAAAAGTAAACACTAATTTGAACGTAGGGAAAGGGTAGTTCTCTATACATTCCTCCAAGACTCGTTAACTTTGTTAACTTAATTAATCTCATGAATCAGTATTGAATGGCTAGTTAGGTTTTTTCAAGAATCGTCAGTTAAATTTTTCTAAGTGCTTTATATTTTCAAGTCTCTTTATTCGAGTATCAATATTCAACATACTCTCAAAAGTATCCAAGTTTCAAAGTACTCTGCTCAAGTATCGGGATACGTTTAATCCCATCACTCATGCTAGTTTCTAGTATCTCTACCTAACTAATTGTTAATACTCTAAGTGTCGAAGTATTTGGGTATAGTAAAGCATAGATTCCGGGGTCATGCTTGACTATCGCTATTGTATTTCCCCCAGAGCTTCCTCGCTTCATTTTTCCTAAAGTTTTGATTAATGATCGTCATGGCTAGTAAAGAATTTAATATATCATTATTCTTGAAGCACCCCTCTTGGGATCAAGTAAGTGACATTAGAAAAGCCGATTGATTAAAGATTGCTAAACATTATAAAATTGCTCTTCCAACTCACCCCTCAAAGGTGACTAACGAAAAAGTTAAGGAACTTGTTTTGAAACGTTTAATGAAACAAGGTGTTCTTGAAGTAATTGCTGAATATATTTCATTACCTGAGGATACCGAGGAAGATTCCGATCCGGACGAGATTCCTAAGTCAAAGGAAACCGAAGTAGCTTGTATTGATAATGCTACTCCGAAAGCTGACAACTCTTCTTCGCTCGAGCTTGAGAAGTATAGATTAGAACTTCAGTATAAAATGGAAGTAGAAACGAGAAAAATGGAAGTAGAAACGAGAAAAATGGAAATAGAAAGAGAATTAAAACTGAAAGAGTTGGAACAGGTTGGTAACCATAGGGACATAGAACTATCTATAAAGGAGAAAGAGGTATCTTGCAACTATTTCACAGTTTGTTCTATGGTACCAATATTTGAAGAAGGAGACATTGATGGGTCCTTTAAATTGTTTGAGAAAATCGCTAATAAACAGAAGTGGCCAAAAGACGAGTGGATGAACATTGTAGGTCCTAAATTGTCAGGAAAGTCTCTGAGAGTCTATAGTAGTTTGGATGAAATGGAAGACTATGATTTTGTTAAAACTCAAATACTTCATGGACATGCAATCACACCCGAAGGATATAGGCAGAAATTTAGGAACATGACTAAAGCTAAGTATCAAACCTATGTGGAATTTGCCACCGAGAAAATGTAACAGTTCAAAAAGTGGTTAAAACCCTTAAATGTCACTACATATTCCGAACTCGTGAATGTAATAGTCTTGGAGGAATGGAAGAATAAAATACCATTTCCTATACTTAAACATGTAGAGGAGAGCAATATAACAGATCTTCTTAAGGTGGCAGAAATGGCAGATGCTCAGGCCATCGTGGTGTTTTTGTAAAATCTACCTCTCGTGATCCCCAAAGTAGTTGAGTGATGGACAGGGAGAAAATAAGTCAAATTCAAACCAGCTAGTTTGTGCTTATTGCAAGAAAGTAGGACATACCATTGCACAGTGTAAACATCCATGGTGCCAGGTTTTAAAGAAGGGTTTTACTGCTTCGAATTCCAATACTAAACCTGTTGCTTCTAATTCTTGCTCCTCTCAGACCAGTATGTTCAATGCATTTACTATCACGGGTCATGTCGCACTTAGCCCGAAGGGTCGGGCATTCCCCATAACTATTCTTAGAGATACTGGGGCTGCTCAGTCCATTTTAGTCCATGATGCTATTCCTAATCTTACTCATAAGTTAACTGGAGAGAAGGTTCTACTGTCTGATTTAATGTCTCATATGTCATATCCTCTTGCACGAGTTTATCTTGAGTGCCCGCTGTTCAAGTCAAATGTAAAAGTAGCTGTCAAATATGGCAAATTGCCTGGTCAAGACGTTCAGCTATTATTGGGAAATGATCTCGCTGGATCTCTTACCATACCTAATATTACTACTGTTGATATTCCTCTTTCAAGAGTTCTTGATGAATCCCCTGATCTTTTTCCTTTTTGTGCAGTTACAAGGGCTCAAGCTAAACTCGCTGTGTCTAAATCATCTAATACACTGTCATCCTTGCCTTCCCCTAAAGTTCAGGAGGATCTCCTGAACCAGCCATTGTCTAAAGAAGAACTAATAATACAAGCACAGAATTCTGATCCTTCATTGGCAGTGATGTGACATGTTGCTGTAGATCATGATGATCTTGATACATTGCCTGCTTTCTATTATAGTGTTAGCATTTGGCATGACTAATGCTCCTTCTGCTTTTCAAAGGGTCATCAACCAAATCATCCGAGGACTGAAAGGAACTGATGCTTATTTGGATGACATTGTAGTTGTAGCAGACTCCTGGGAAGAACATAGCAATTGTTTACAAGCTCTCATGATGCAGCTACAAGCAGCTGGACTTACCATCAATCTAAAGAAATCTGTTTTTGGACATGGGACCGTTACTTATCTTGGTCATACCATTGGAAATGGAATACTCCATCCTAAGGCAGCTAATGTGTCTGCCATCCTTGCATTTCCGACCCCTAACACCAGGAAAGAAGCTATGCGCATTTTAGGTATGGTGGGGTATTATCGAAGGTTCTGTGACAATTTTTCTACAGTGGCTGCACCCTTGATGAACCTCACCAGTTCCAAAGTGCCTTTTAAATGGACTCCTGAAGGTGAAAAGGCTTTACAACATCTGAAACTGTTTTTAACGTCTCAACCTGTTTTAAGAGCTCCAGACTTCAACCTTTCATTCCACTTCCAAATTGACGCTATTGGTCTTGGAGTGGGAGCAGTACTTTTGCAAGCCGACCAACAAACCAATTTACTGCACCCCGTGACATATTATTCCTGCAAGTTGAAGAAGCATCAACAACTCTATTCTACCATAGCAAAAGAGGCACTGGCTCTCATCCATGCAATCAAAAAGTTTAAGTGCTATCTTCAGGCTTCACCTTACTGTGTACAGGTCTTCACCGACCACAACCCACTGGCCTTTATTAACTCGACCAAACTAACCAATCAAAGGATTCTTAGGTGGTCCCTCCTACTTCAGACCTACAATCTTCAAGTTCACCATATCAGAGGCACGGAAAATATATTTGCTGATGCTTTATAACGTGGATTTGAGGCCGGTGATCCCACCTAATACTATGAGCTGCTTCTTTGTGGTCACCTCTCTTTATTACATCTTCCAGGTTCCCCAACAGAGGTTTTTTGTGTGGGGGTATGTTACAACCCCAAACAAGCTTGTTAACCCTTTTTATCTACATATTCTGCTGCTCAACAAATCAGCGTTCATTTCACCTCAAACAGCCAATCATAATGAAGTTTCTGGCCTTACTCTCGCCCCTACTTCTGCTGACTGTCTTAGCCCAATTACCTCCCACTGTCCGAGACTTTAACTACCCAATTAGGAAGACCGGCGAGAAAGTACAGTTCTAGTCCAGCGATCGTTATCACATGCCAGGAGTATATTCCCCGTACTGTCTATTCCTTTCTTCCACCTGGAGCATCTTGTGTTTTGTATTGTATATTCGTTATTGTGTATTAGTTTATTGCTCTCCTCCCAGGTTCCATTTCACTTTTAATGTCAGTTAAATGTTATATTAATTATCATTATTAATTCCTTACTGTTTTTTTGTCTATTTTTGTTAATCTGTAGGTTTATATTATTTATGTAATATATTTATATCTGTTTTGTTAATCTGCAGGTTTGTAAATCTCAGATTATGATTACTATTGTATTAGGTGTGAAATTGATATTACAATTGTTATAAATTGTTCACCTTATTTCCATGCCCTTCACTATGTTGAATCATATATCCATTGCCACATGGTCATATATTAGTCCTGGGTCTCGGGCATGAAAAACTTGAATTTGGTATATACCAGTCAGACCTGGGTGTAATAGGATGGTTAGTTGTTGAATGTATGTTTCAAGAAAGGGAGGGTCCCAGCTGATTGGAGGCGTTCATGTGTAGTTCCACTTTACAGAAAGGAAAGGAGTTAAGTATGAGTGTAGTAGTTTTTGGGGGAATTAGTTTGCTGAGTGTAGTTGGTAAGGTA
>JAXCGZ010022825.1:27500-45000 GCA_037179515.1 Halocaridina rubra | reverse complement strand
TACAGCTGCTTCAAGAGGCACAAGAGTGAGCTGGTAAGAGGAAAAAGCAGGTAATAAAAAAAACTAATTGAAAAACCAAATGAAATTCAGCTTGTTCAAGAGGCAGGAAAATTAGCTAGTAAGAGAGAGAGAGAGAGAGAGAGAGAGAGAGAGAGAGAGAGAGAGGAGAGAGAGAGAGAGAGAGAGAGAGAGAGAGAGAGAGAGAGAGAGAGAGAGAGAGGAGAGAGAGAGAGAGAGAGAGAGAGAGAGAGAGAGAGAGAGAATTAAGAGGAACTATAAAAATCCCAAAGGAGTAAAGAGTACCACTGGAAAATAACCTTCTCTTATTCAGATAGCTCAAGAGGCAGGAAAATTAGCTGGTAAGAGGAAAAAGGGGATGTTTTAAAGGAAAGTTTTTAAGAGTATGAAGGACTAGGATCCCCTCTGTTCAAACATTAGTATTAATATTTACTGTCACTCAAGGGCATACAATCTTTCTTTGTCCCCAGTTTCAGAAGTGCTTTTGTGTCTGTTTAAAAAGTGAGTGAGAGAGAGATAAAAAAAGAGAGAAAGAGACAGAGAATCGTAGTAAAGAAAATGTTACAGAATTTGTTTTTAACTTCCATGGGAATTACCTGGCGTAGGTGTGTGCGTGTGTGTGTGTGAGAGAGAGAGAGAGAGAGAGAGAGAGAGAGAGAGAGAGAGAGAGAGAGAGAGAGAGAGAGAGAGAGAGAGAGAGAGAGAGTATGTACAATTAAGAAAACGAATCTATCCATACTGAATGTGTATTATTAAAAAAAAAAAAAACATTATCACATGCGCGTACGAACATTTATATATACAGAATAAATAAACAGTGCCTATATAAAAATATAAGAATAAGTAAATACATAAATATATAAGAGTTAGTAAATAAATTAAGAAACAATCTTACTAACCATAACAAGATGTTTGACCCTATATTAACCTTTCAGCATTTTGATAATTTAACTTATACATATATATATATATATATATATATATATATATATATATATATATATATATATATATATATATATATATATATATATATATATATATATATATATTTCTCTAATCATGAGTATCTCACTCCCTAGTAAGCATTTTTCATGCTTTATCATATGGAATTAAGCAAGACTTTCAACATTATTATGGATCGATATAAATTTTTTACATTTCCAAAGTTAACGAATTTCCTCTTCACATGAAATAATCACACACACAAAAAAAAGTTTTAAAAATCTTCTCGTATTTCGGTATAGAAGGCCTTAAAAATCCATTTAAGGGGCTTATGGAGTAATCTCCGACCCAAGAGGCGAAAGAAGATGACCCCATTACAAAAATCAGATGGTGTTAATATTGAGGAGAATCTAGTACAAAGGCTCTCTGCTCTCCTCCGTGTCTTTTTCTTCCAATATATATAAAGGGTACGATGCTTGATCACCTCCTTGGTTTAAACAGTGCAAAGGGATGTAACACAGTTAGTGAGGAAATACTACTATGTTAACAATAGACAAGAAATTAAGTAGTACAACAAATTTAAACCTCCCAGAAGAAAGAGGTTCAGAGCCTCTTGTTCCTCTTTCGGTATGATCAGGGCACGAAGTATATACTCAGCTCATAGGTCCGGCCTCAACTATTTAAAGGAAAGTAACATAGTGAGAAAAACTTACTAAGAACATTCACCATGGACAAGAATCCTGTGAGTTACTACGAATCAAAAATAATACCTGTCGACAGGAAAAAAAAATCCTTTTAACCTAGTTTTCTAGTTCCTACAATCATAGTTCTCTATCCTTTCAACCCATTTCCCTTATTTCCACTCCCTAAAAAACCCATTTCCATTACTTGTTCAACCCATTTTCCATAATCCCATTCCCTGAAAAGACTTTAGATCGTCCCTCCTTTCCCTTCACTTCGCTCGGACTAACACATAAGAGTAAAAATGGGAAAAAAGTCGCGGGTTCCTTGGGAGAGCGAAGAAAATAGGACGAAGAAAGAACCAGTTTTCGTAATAACGATGAGAGTAAATACTCAGGCGTACATACGTAATTGTGCTCACGGGAGAGCGCTCTATGCTCGTAACTATCCGTTTCTTGGTCGGTTCCATTTTTATACAATGGTACTTATACTAAGTATCCTTGAAACTATGAATATGAGTTAGCATTAACTACCTCCTTGCTTATCGAATGCCAGCCATCAATTATTCTTACACTAAAAAAGTACTTTCTTGCATCCTGCGAAGGAGTTTTCTTACGATGCTTTCAACTATGACCTCTAGTTTTAAAGCCAGCCATATCGAAATATTCCCTAATTTCCTCAGACTCTCCTCATCACTGGGACTGTGTATTTCTGGCACCAGTTTCGTGGCATGTATCTGAACTTTTCTAGCTTATTTATATGCTTTTTCAAGTGAGAACTTGAAAAAATCTTGGTAGCACAGTGACTAGTGCATTGGACTTGGGAAGTGACAACCTCGTTTTCAACCCAACTGCGAGGCTTTAGGAAGGGTATCCAGCCTTAATTCCCCAGCTCCAACCTGTGTCTACCACCTATATAATATCTCGGGACAGAATATTATTCGTAGCTGGGCCGTCTAGTCTTTAAGAACAATAACAAGCAAAAGAATAATATGTAGAAAACATGTTGAACCTATTGGTCATCGGGCCAAAAGATCCTTGCCCTTAAACTCTGTGGATGACCAATAAAGTGCAGTGTGGGAGAACTCTAGTAACCTTTTATCCCCAAGGGAATAAAATGGAAGAAATGAGGTGAACTGGTTTACTGATGAAGAGGTCTGTGCTTTGAATCGGTCATCCCTCTTACAATGACGGATAGTTGATATTATAGTTGCATGTGTATGTAAGAGTACTTCAAGCCACAAAATTGCATCGATGTTTGAACTAATACAAAGAGTTTAGTGATTATTCAATACATAGACTGGTCTATTCTTGAAACAAATATAAATACATATTAAATCAAGACATACTTTGATTTATGTTTGGACTAAAATATATGGCAGCAAGTTCAAGACAGTTTGAAAAAATGTCTGAACTTATCAAAATTATACGAGATGAGTTCAACACAGAGTATGAATTGTTTTGAGCTTATTTACAAAGAACTAGATAAGTTCAAGACATAGTACAAATTGTCTGAACTATCTAAAATAACTAGCTAAAAGTTCAAGACATTTCCATGCAAGCCGGAATTTTTGTCTATAGGAATAATTTGTTCCGGCCATACCGTGAGCTAATTTTGAACCACTTGCAATAAATAGTGGTAAATTTCATTAATTCAGAGCATAGCTTGAACTTTGTTTTAACCACCTGAATAAGTTGTGGTGAGGTTTTTAACTTCAAGAAATAGCTTGAACAATGTTTAAATCACTATAATGGAGGCAAGTTTTCAAGTTCAAAGCATATATTTAAATAAGTTCCAATTAAAATAAAAAGTCCTTAGTTCAAGACATAGTTTGTTATATACTTGAACTAATGTAAATGAACAGTGAAAAGTTCAACCAAGAGATTGAATTACGACTTGTACAAATAAATATAAACAATGATTAAGTTCTATATATGACTGGTACTTTTATGTAAAGTCAATAAATTTCAGACACAGATTAACTTTCATGCATGTTCATTAGTTCAAGCCATATCTTGAAGTAAGCTTGAATCCTATGACTAACACTCAACGCAAAGCTTGAGAAAAATAATATTGATGGCTCCAGCTATAGCATGGACTTCTCTCTCTCTCTCTCTCTCTCTCTCTCTCTATATATATATATATATATATATATATATATATATATATATATATATATATATATATATATATATATATATATATATATATATATATATATATATATATATAGATAGATAGATAGATAGATAGATAGATAGATAGATCAAACCTGGCGTCTATAACTTGAATTATATATAAACTAAGACTTAAATAGTAATCGGTTCAAGAAATCATTCACACAATGTTTGAACTAAGAAAAATAAAGATTTAATAATAATTAATATGCTTATATTATCAGATATAAAATAGCTCAAGATAAAATTTGAACTAAACAAATAAAGCAGTGCTATTAAATGTCCGATTCAGGGGTTGCCAGATCCGCGTTCCAGCCCACGTCAGAGCGTTAGGAATGGCATCCAGTCTTATTTCCCTAGACGCAATCCGTCTAAGTCCACTCCTTAATAAAGACTAAGAGTGACACATAAAACGTGACAAAAATACAGGGAACCAAGTGTCAAAACCTCGTTGAAGAGATACTCTAATTAACCCATCCCATAAAAACGTATATGAATAAACATTAATTTCATTCTTTAAATAAATAAAGCTACTACAACAACAACACTAATAATAATAATAATAATAATAATAATAAAAATAATAATAATAATAATAATAATCATAATCATAATAATAATAATAATAATAATAATAATAATAATAATAATAATAATAATAATAATAATAATAAACGCAGTGCCAGATTAACCTAGTAACAAAATAGCAAACGTTAGGGGTCGTGTAGCATTTGTACGTTGGTGTCTTTTTAAGTGAAATCGGCATTTCACGATCTGGCAACGTTATTGCTTTCATATCTGGGGAAGGGGGGTTATATCTCTTCTTATTCATCATCATCTCAGTTAACATTCTATCGAGGCAGATAAAAGTTCCTCAAATATCTCCTTAGAATCATTTGTCTCGTGTCATCTGGGTTGATGATGATGATAAAAGAAGTTAAATATTTACCTGTTTTATTCATCTCCGTTCATCAGCACCGTTTGTTCAAGTAGATTCGTAGTGAAATATACAATTATTACTCTTGGTCTTGTACTTGGGCAATTCTCTCCTTTGACCCAGAAAATACATTTTCGACTGGTAATTGGTTCATCCTGGGATGATCTTCAAATACGTAAAGCATTTTTAACCCCCATGACGTAACAGTCACATGCTTCGTTTCGTTCGATAGATACCTTTAGCCATCTTCTACCTAAAACTTTTCAACTGCGTGAATAGTACTAGTCTACAAAACTCCGTTAGAGGCTATTCTCATTCCTTAACCTTATTGTTTTATATAATTGCATTTCATTATAATCACTTTTTATTATCTTATTACATTTGCCTTATAATGTAGCCACACATTTTCTGCTAACTGTGAGCATGGGGAGGGCTAAGAAGAAGAGGAAAAATCAGGGTCCATTTTACACTTGAGTCCTCACAAGTAAAAGTTTACCGGGTCATTAAAGCCTTTGTCTAGATTGATAAGTGTAATGTAAAAGTGTGATGTGGTGTGAGAGTGGTGTGAATGTGGTTAGTGATGAGATGTGGTGGATGTTTCTCCGGTTTTATAAGGTACAACCCAGTTCATGATTCTTTTTTCCCGTGCTCTTTGCCAGTCCGAACCAGGTAAAGAACATACAAGTATAGATTAGACTGTGAGGTTCAACCTGCTTTTCTCAACTGAAATTAGGTGCAGTAAGTAACCAAACAGATAATACTCAGAACACTGTTCCTGGTGAGTTGCTGAATGTCTGTGATTTACACGCATTTATAGCCGCAACGGTCACATAAAGGTATTGCATAAGTAGGACCTTAAGGGATTAAAAATTGGTCAAAGCAGCACCAAGAGACAAAACATATTGTACAGTCTCATTCCAAATGAGCACTAAACATTTTTTTTCTCTCTCTCTCTCTCAAATTGGCATTTTCAGTATCATCAACATATTTTCTCATGCTAAAGCTAGAAAATGTAATTTTTTAAATTGTAGTTTTGTTGTTTTTGAAGTTTGAAGTTGATATTCACATGTTAGTAATAATATTACTGAAGTGTCAGGCATATTTGCCTTATTATGATTTGCATAGTAAATAAAGAAATCGAAATACCTTACAATGCATGTAAATGACATATTCAGTATTTATGCGTTTTTCTTTTCAGTCCATGGCCCCTGTATAACATATGCTACAGGCACCGAACTAGTTTAATCTGATCCTGAATAAAAGGACGAACAAGTTCAAGAACCTCTAAAGAAATAAAAATTCGATGCTGTGGTCAACATTGTAAATATATCCCTTTATAGTATCCTCTTGTCCTAGAGCGAATAATAAACCCCAGTAAAAATAGTTTTTAAATCACTATTGTTTATGTTCACATTTCATAAGCGGAAAGCCCTACAGTTATATTTAAATCTCGGTGATAACAATGTTTAAAAATCTCCGTTTCACCACAGAGATATTAATATACATAGACGGAAAATCCACAGTTTGAAAGAGTCTCGGTGTCATGTGCAGTTTACCTTCATATGGCGGAAATTTTGGTGGCTAATTTAAATACCAATTAATCTACAATTTATGGATATATCTTCTCCTCTCTCTTTTATTTACATTCATATGACTGGATGTAACGGCGAGACGTTTTTTCCAATAAAAACAATCCATGAACTGGCTCCCGTGCTTTGCCGTCTTTTTCGCCTCATTCTGTCAATCATTATCTATCCTTCATCTTGGAAGCATGATCTAGTTCAGCCTGTTCCTAAGAAGGGTGACCGCTCTATTCCTTCTAACTACTGACCTATTCCCCTAACCTCCTCTATTGCTAAAGTTTTCGAAACTTTGCTCAATTCTCACTTCTTGAAACACTTTTAATCTAACTCACTTATCTCCGATCACCAGTACGGCTTCCGCAAGGCAAAATCCACTGGTGATCTCCTGTCCTATCTTACTTATGTGTGGTCATCTTCTCTGAGGAACTATGGGCAATACTTTGTCGTCGCCCTTGATATCTCTAAGGCTTTTGACAGAGTCTGGCACAAGGCTCTGTTGGCCAAACTCCCTGCCTATGGTTTTACCCCTTCTTTCTGTTCTCTGATTTCCAGTTTTCTTACTGACCGTTTTATATCTGTAGTTGTTGATGGCGTGACATCTAGCCCTTTCTCTGTTACCAGTGGTGTTCCACAGGGCTCTGTTCTTTCACCTACTCTGTTCCTTCTCTTCATCAATTATCTTCTACAATCCCCATCTTCCTCTCTTCTTCATGCCTTTGCTGCTGATTTTACCCTTCACTTTTCCTCTGCCTTTTCTTCACAACCTTCATCTGCTACTCGTAATAATTCTCGTATCATTCTTTCTTCTACTCTTAACTGCGATCTGCAGAGAGTATCTGAGTGGGCCACTCAAAATTTAGTTAAATTCAATGCCTCCAAGACACAGTTTCTGGCTATCTCTCTATCTTCTTCTCCTCCTGATAACCCTGTTGTCTTCGAAACTAATGAAACTTACCCTCTTAACTTTATCAACATATTAGGAATTCATATAGCCTCTAACTTGTCTTGGAGGAATCATATAATCCAAATTTCTATATCTTCATCCAAAAACTTGGGGGTTTGTTTCGTTTTCGTCATTACTTTTCCTCTGTGCAGTTACTTAAAACTTACATAGGTCTTATCCGTCCCTGCTTAGAATACTGCTCACACATCTGGGGTGCTTCTTCCTTTACTTATCTTCTTGATAGGGTTGAGTCTAAAAAAAAAAAAAAAAAAAAAACTATTTCCATTTCAATACAATGGGTATTCGTCAGCAAGGGCAAGCCCAAACCCCCCACTGTGGTGTCCAACCACGGCAGTTCCTACCAGTAAACAGCTTAAACTCTCGGTCTTGGACGGGAACCGATCTTTCGACCTCGTGAATGCGAAGCCAGCACGTTACCACTGTACTAGCCAGCAGTCACTAAGGCAGTCACTCATTAATGATCCTTCTCTTACTTCTAATCTGGATTCTCTCTCTCTTCGCCGTAAGGTATCTTCTCTTTCACTTTTCTATTACCACTACTTCCATCGCTGCTCTGATGAGTTGGCGAGTTGCATCCCTCCCCCACTGCCGAGGCCGCGTAACACTCGCCAAGCGGCCTCATTTCACAGGCACTGTGTGGAGATTTGTAGCTCGCAGATTGGTCGGTGCAGCTACTGCTTCTTCCCATCTACCTCCAGACTCTGGAACTCTCTTCCTCCTTCTGTCTTTCCTAATTCTTATGACCTTTTATCCTTCAAAAAGCAGATCTATCGTCATCTCAGAGCCTAGTCCTCCATATCTCTGGGTCCTCTGTACTTTGACTGTTTTTTTCTGTCTGTCGTCTTCCTTTGTGTGACATTGCCTCATCTCTGCCTTGTCCTTATCCTTTTTCTTTTCCTTCGCATTGGTATTTTCTCGTGCCCGGGCCTTTATTGATGAGGGCAGTTTCTGCCTGTCCCAGTGTCACACTTATAAAAAAAAGTATCAAACAGCATCCGCAAAATTTTAATTCCAGACATTTGGCACTGTAATGAAAAGAATTCTGGAATTTTTGCTATAAAATAAGATATTGAATACCGTTCATTTATATTCAAAACGTTAGACATTACGTTAGCCAGAGACGTGACCGCTTATCTTGCTCGCACTATCATTGAGAAGCTGCGGCCTCAAAGAAAATAATATAATAGTCCGTTATTATCTTCATGGTTTTGACAGAGTGAACAGGCAGCAATATTTTGATATGGATGACTCTAAAACTAGAGGTCATAGTTTGAAGCTTCGCAAGAAACTTTCTTTGCAGGATGTAATTAAGTACTATTTTAGTGTAGGAATAGTTGATAATTGGAATTCGCTGAGGAAGGAAGCAGTAAATGTTAACTGCAATCATAGTTTTAAGAACAAATCTGATATTCATCACAGAGTGAAAAATGAAACCGATCAGGAGACGGGGAGTTACTAGCATAGGACTCTTGGCCGTGATTACAGTTAGGTAAATATATCCAATTGTAAACTAACAGCGTTTGCTGAGTTGGCGAGGTTTCCCAAACCATGAGGCCTGAGGTTTGAGTTCAAATCCCTTAGTTGGCTATTACATTGCACACTTCGCCAGAACCACCTGGGTTATCGCAAAATTATCCACCTCTTATCAATAAGGAGAGTAGCTGGGTTCTTCGCATGGTGGCCTCTTTTATCTTAGCAACCTAAATGAGTAGACCATTAGGTGTGTGGAATTTATGGTGGAATAGATCCTCTACATGTTTGGGCTTTGATAATGGCCTCAATGAAAAAATAAAAAAGCTATATGATTTTATGAGAGAGAGAGAGAGAGAGAGAGAGAGAGAGAGAGAGAGAGAGAGAGAGAGAGAGAGAGAGAGAGAGAGAGAGAGAGAGAGAGAGAGAGAGGAGAGAGAGAGAGAGAGAGAGAGAGGCCGAGGGGTGGATCTTTGTCATGAATAATTAAGTATGATCTTTCCATGTTGTATCCCGAAGTCTTGGAATCTCTCTCACTTTTTTCCAATATATATTTTCTCTCAATCTAACTCAAGTTCATCCACTTTCATATTCAAACAATAAATTTTTTCGTCTGGCTATAAAAAAAAATCATTACATTTCTCATAAATTCTTAATGATCATATCTAGTGTAAAAACAAAGGGAAGCAGGGCAGTGTAGTGGCTGCAAAACTCGATTCTTGGAGATGAAAAGCCTGTGATCAAACTCACCGATGGACAGCAGAAAGGACAACAAGCCTTAATTCTTCAGGTCCCATCTGTCAGTATCCACACACACACCCTTAATGGGGATTAATAGTTGTACATAAAATGTGATATACAATTTGGGAACCACTGTGGTGTAATGATTAGAATACTTTACTCAGGAGGTGACAGACCCTGCATCCACTCTCATTTAAATAAGGACAATGCGACACCTAAAAAGGTGCAGACAAGTAAATCATCTGCATCTGAAAAGAATCTATCTGCACTCTACCTTTAGAATCGTCTCAGTTTTCTGTCAAAATACTGCCTATTTTCCACTAAATACACTTTATATATTTTCACCGAAATCCAATCAATTTCACTATAATTAAATCATTTTCCAAATGAATTCATTCTAATTTCCAATCAAAATTCTCTTCAAAATCTCAATAACTCTTGTACTCTGTCAGTTACATACCCTTCAATATCCAATCAGAATTCACTTACTTCCCAAAAAATTTCTAAGATTTTCTTGGCTATTTTATGTCACATTTAATCCCCATTTGAATGGGGTGGACATAGAGAGGCTGGAACCGGGGGCTTAAGGCTGAATGCCCATCAAAACGTCCCTAGTTGGTCAGGTTCGTCACTTCCCAACTCACGCATTCTTCCACAGAGATTCTGTGACACCCTCCCATAAGAAGTCTATGTGATGACCTATTAGCCAATAGGAGCAAAAATATGATTAATGGGGTGGGTGGGTCTTCTGGTAAACAGGTATGTCACATCCCTTCATGGGGGAATAAAGTTACTTTATATATATATATATATATATATATATATATATATATATATATATATATATATATATATATATATATATATATATATATATATATATATATATATATATTATATATATATATATATATATATATATATATATATCATTTTTTAATCACTTTTGTATCTGGAAACCTCGGCAGCTCAGTAGCAGATCATATGAGTCGGAAAACTATCGCAGGTTCGATCCCACTGAACATCTCTAGGAAGGGCATCCAGCCTTAACGCCCCAGCTCCAACATTTCTATGTCCACTCCCATTCAAATGGGTTCTAACTGCGACACATGAAAAAAGAGCAATAAAAATTACCTCTGCATCTGCCAGAATGTAAAATACTGCTTCATGTGAATTCCTTTATGTTACAATTCTTATCATTGTTTTATGTGTTACACTTAGTCCCCATTAGAATTGTGGTAGACACAGACATGTTAGAGCTGGGGGATTAACGTCAGTGCCCTTTCTTACACCCTGTAGTGAGCTCGAACCCATTTAGTCACTTTGCAACTCACTCACTATACCATTTAGCTACCGCGGCCAGCAGTTCCTATGTAT
Source organism: Halocaridina rubra (assembly GCA_037179515.1). Lineage (NCBI taxonomy): Eukaryota > Metazoa > Arthropoda > Malacostraca > Decapoda > Atyidae > Halocaridina > Halocaridina rubra. The sequence goes on along the minus strand of JAXCGZ010022825.1, from coordinate 34,107 downwards.
GATGATCATAATTACTTATCCAATGTCTAAATTTATGCTTAAATGAAAATATTCTGCTGATGGATATTCCTAAGCAGTCATTATGTACTCAAGCGTGTGCCAAAATGCAAAAACTAGCAGTTCTTGAGTGATTACCTACTTGTGATTACCTATTTGTGCTTATAAGAAAGAGTCCCAAGCTCGTAATTTCCCGTCCTCTGATCGGTTCCATTTTGTACTTAGTGATACTTATCATACCTATCCTAAAAACTATGGATTGAGTTAGCATTAACTACCTCCTCGCTTAGCAAATTCCAATTATCAACTACTCTTACACTAAAAGAAAAGTACTTCCTTACATCCAGCAAAGAAGTGTTCTTACGAAGCTTCATACTATGACCTATAGTTCTAGTGCCAGCCATATCAAAATATCGATCCCTATCCACTGCCATAAAAGTTAAAGTTAAAGTTAAAGTTTGCGGTTTTAGCCCTCCTTTCAGACGCATCACCCCTGCTCTGGCGGGCTTCAGCCGGTGCAAGCCCCAACCCCCCACTGTAGTGTCTAGCCACAGCAGTGACCTTCCCAGTAAACAGCTTAAACTCTCGTTGCTGAACGGGAACCGATCTGTCGACCTCACGAATGTGAGGCCAGCGCGTTACCACTGTACTAGCCAGAAAGCTTTACTGACATAACCATGAAGGAATTTAAAAAACTGTCATCAAATCCCCCCTCAATCTTCTAGCTTCGAGTGATGGTAAGTCTAATATCCTCAGCCTCTCATCATAACTGAGATTGCATATTTTTGGCACCAGTTCCGTGGCATGTGTATGAGCTTTTTCCAGCTTAACTATGTGCTTTTTCAAGTGTGGATTCCAAAAGGGGGGTGCATATTCAAGTTTTGACCTCACATAGGTTACATAAATATTTCTGAACATTTCCTTGTCCACGTGCCTGAAGGATACCTCTATATTTGCTAAGAAAGCATATGCTGCCCTCACTATGCCATTTTTATGCATTTCTGGAGACAAATCTGCCAGTATGTTTACTCCTAGATCTCTCTCATTCTCTGTCGCTTGAAGTTATACTCCTGCCACCGAGTAGTCAAGCTTGGGCCTTCTTGCACTTGTACCTATTCCCATTGCCTTACATTTTGAAGTATTGAATTTTATTAACCACTTTTCTGACCACTCATACAAACTATTTAGATCTTCCTGAAGTTCTCTACTATTGTTCTCGTTTTTTACTTTCTTCACAATCTTTCCATCATCTGCAACATATTCATGAATAAATTTACAGACTCTGGTAGGTCATATATATATATATATATATATATATATATATATATATATATAATATATATATATATATATATATATATATATATATATATATATATATATATATATATATATAATGAACAAAAGTGGTCCTAAAACTGAACCCTGTGGAACTCCACTACTAACTCTTTTCCATTTAGATATTGTGTTTCTTGCTCTAACCCTCTGGTCCCTTCCTTCTAAGTACGTTTTTTATCCATTTCAAGACATTTCCACCTATTCTTGCCATTGCTTGCAGCTACTTAATAAGTCCCTTGCATGGGACAGTGTCAAATGCTTTCTGGAAGTCTAGGAATATCCAATCTGCCCAGTCCTCTCTTTCCTGTAAGATTTGGCTTACTTCATCATGAGATTCTAATAAGTTTGTTACTATTTATCTGCCTTCTCTGAACACATGTTGCCTCACTGACAAAAGGTTGAAGGATTCCGAGTAAAGAGAGATATGTTTCCTTAGCAGTTTCTCCATAACTTTGCAAACTATGCTGGTCAAGGAATCAGGTCTATAGTTTAGAGACGTATTCCTCCTTCCCTTTCTGTAGATTGGTATCATGTTCGCTTGTTTCCAGCATCTTGGAATCTCCCCTGACTGCAACGACTTTTTAAATATGATACTTAGTGCCGCTGATATTGAATTTGCAAATTTTTTAAGTACATGAAGGGATATATCATCAGGACCTATAGCTTTATGGGTATCTAACTCGATCAGCACTTTACATACCTCTGTGGCTGAAAGGATGATGTTCTCCAATACTAGCCCATGAGCTACTAACTCTGCAATCTGAGTAAGTGAGGTACTTTCTACTGTAAATACTGACTGAAACTCCTTGTTCAATTCTTTGCATATCTCTTCATCCGTCTCAGTGATGCTTCCATCTGCTCTCTTAAGCTTTAAAACCTGTTCTTTTACCTTCAGTTTTCCTCTGATAAAGCTGTGGAAAAGTTTGGGATTTTCTTTTGCCATCTTGGTGATGTTCCTTTCATAGTCTCTCTCTGCCTTGTCTTCTTTTACTTAGGTAATCATTTCTAGCTCTGTTACAGGTCTGCCAGGCATTTATGTTTTTCTCCTCCTATACCTCTTCCAGCATTTGTCTCTCCACTCCTTAGCTATTTTACACTCATTGTTGAACCATTTCTCTCTGGCATGAATTACACCTCCTTTAGTGACAGGTATGCAGCAATCTATTATCTTCCCATATTTCTCACAAAAGATGTCATACATTTCTTACACAGACTTGATATAAAATAAGGTCCTCCAGTAAATAACTGCAAAAAGCTCATTCATTTTGATGTAATCTCCTTTCCGATGTTCCTCCTCGTGTCCTCAGTGCCTCTACTCTCAGGCAGAACATCTTCAATGATATACTCCATCAGCAACACTCTTTCCAATTGGTAGCTCATACTCAAGTTTTTCAGTACCCAACACGTTATCTGTGAATACTAGATCAAGTAGTGATGGCTCATCCCCACCCACGGCCCTCGTTGGTTCCAGTACATGTTGTAGGAAATTCCCATTTACACAATCTAGGAATCTTGCCCTGAATGAGTCCTCACCACTGTGTTGGACAAGATTTATTCTATCTATCTCTTTATGATTAAAATCTCCCATAATCAAAATCCTACATTTCCTCTCCCATGCAATGTTAACAACTGAATTTATAACTTCAGTAGTACCTATATGACTTTCCTCATAAACTTCTAGCCTATGTTGGTTCCTTGGTGGGTTATATACAACAGTTATTATAATGTTCTCTGGCCCAGTATTTATGCGCCAACAATAAATTCCTTGAACTCACTTTCAAAAGGAACGTTTATTTTTTTTAACCTGAATCCTTTCACTTATGAGCAGTGCTGTCCCTCCACCAGTCTTCTCAGATCTTTCAACCCTTAATATTCTGAATCCCTTAGGAAAAACTGTGATACTGTTTATGTCTTCACTCAACTTACTCTCTGTAATTGATACTATATCTGCCTTACTGTTGTGAATCCTATCTTTTCACCCTACTGCCTTACCAGCTAATCCATCAGCATTTGAGCATAACAATCTTAATGAGGCCCCATGCCCTGATCTTTCATCATTATCTTCTTTATCTCCTTTTATTTCTAGAAGACCTCTGAAAAGAAAATTTGTCTTCTCTTCTTCTATTACTAGCCTCTTGCAACAAGTTTTTTATCCTTTCCATCTCTTCTTGTGTTCTGTATTGTCTAATGAAATTTTTTTTTATTTCTTGAAGGTCTTTTAGGCTTTTTTCCTTATTAATATTTCTCCACATGTGTCCCCTCTCTCAAAGGTTGCTTCTCTTGGTCTTTGCTTTCCCTCCCTAGAATATTTACCTAGTTGGTGAATGTTTATAATATCCTCAGGGCCATAAACTACTCCATGAGTATTTGCGTCCTAGACAACTGTGTCCTAATCAAAATCTGCCCTGGTCACTGAAACCATTTATATATAACTATTACTAAGTAAAATTATTCCAGACTATACTCGTACTGTATATGTTAAGCCTAATATCTAATCAAATCTAACTTTACTGGGATGCAATGTACGCAGATGGCCAGGATGCATTTGACAAGGGCTCATTTATCAAAGACACATTTGACATGTCACCAAAACTTACCTTGATGTGAAATCCCACCCACAGAAAAGCTATGTAAAAGCTTTGCTTCTTTTCAAAAATATAGTTACAATATTTCATGCTTAAATTTCAGTATACTAAAATTTATATTTATATAATGTATAATGCAATGTTTTAGGAGTCACAATTAGTCATCATTCGAGCAGGGGTGAATACAAACATGTGTGAGCCTGGGACTTAAGCTGGATGTCCTCCCTAATGCCCCGCGGTGGAATCAAACCTCTGTTAGTCACGTTTTGACTCGCACACTCTACACCTAAGCTACCACAGCCCCCCCTTTTACATATACAGTACTCTCTGAGTATTAAAATTATTTGCTATTCACTTTTGTCCATGCAGGAATGCAACTAATTCGTTAATTGCTTAATATCTTTGTCATACATTTATATCTCTGCCAGAAGATGAAAATAGTTAATTATGATACCATTTTATAAGTCACAATTAGGAGGAAATAAGGACACGTTGAAATTAGAGAACCAAGACTGGATGCACTCCCTATCGCCCTGCAATGGGATCAAATCCACGTTAAATTGTTTCCCAACTCGCTCACTCTACTACTGGAGCTCAGGTGTGACAAACTAGTGTTCAATCCCACCAGAGGGTATTAAAAAGGGCATCCATCCTTAATTCCCAGGCTTCTACCTGTCAGTGTCTTCCCCATTAAAATGGGGATTATCAGCTACATATAAAACAGCAAACTAATATTTCATTATAATATTCAAAATTCCTTCAGCATACGATTTTTTTCCTTGTAACACACAGAAGGCTGAGTCTTATAACAAGGAAGGTTTTTGTGTTGTGCTTGTTGGCCTGGGGACCTGGAAGCATGTAGAGGAGGGTGCATACTTAAGCATGAACAAACAATGCATGCCGTCTCTCTTTCTTCTTCCACAGTCTGCACTATCTGTGAGAAATTGTAAGCAGAAAGACCTCTTTATCATGTCTCACGAATTAGGAAATTTGTATGTATGCTTAACATATTCTTACCCATATTATGGGGGCTGCAGTACCGCCATGGTGAGAACACTCACCTTTAAGCAACAAAATCTTGTTTTATCCAACTGCAAGGCGTTAAAAAGGCTATCCAGCAACGTTCTTCAGCTCCAGCCTGTCTGTATCCGCACCCATTCAAATTGGGAATAATGGTGACACAAAAAAAGGATGTTATAACGTCTTGTTGTGGCATACGACCATTGCTCTTGCTTCAAAGTCTCATTTTAAACTCTATTCAATGGACAATTTGTTTATAATAAAACATTCACAGGAGAGTGAAAAATAGCCAGGTCTTTCTCAGGTTGGATTTCAAAGGGATAAAAATTGCAGACATCGGATAACCAAAGAAAGAATTGGATTGCTTCTGGAGGAGGGGGAGAGAGAGAGAGGAGAGAGAGAGAAGAGAGAAGGAGAGAGAGAGAGAGAGAAGAGAGAGAGGAAGAGAGAGAGAGAGAGGAGAGAGAGAGAGAGAGAGAAGAGAGAGAGAGAGAGAAGTCAAAGTCAAGTCAAAGTCAAAAACTTTATTCCATCAAAAATGGCTATTACATGATAATTAATCTAATTACAAATTACAATGTAAAAATGTCAAAATAAAACAAATGAAATTTGCAAAGCACAAAATCAAAAAATTTACACATTAAAATATGCATACGTACACTTCGTCTACCCAATGGGAGGATAATAATGAGACTAAAATCACTTATTAAGTAGGTGATTTAAAAGATGAGATTTAAGTGAGGGTAATGTTTGGCAACTTCTTAAGTTTGCGGGTAAAGAGTTCCAAAGTCTCGGGCCCATTACATTTAAGGCTCTTGCCCCAATATCAGTGGAAGTTCTGGGCACGTAAAAAGAATTCTGATATCTGGTGTTGACGTTATTGATACGCACTTGATTAACTGTTGGCAATGAGAAGAGCCATTCCGGTAATATTCCATGATTTATTTTAAAAACTAAAAGACAGATATTATATATGAACTTCATGTCCATCCTTAGCCAACCCAATCTCTCAAAGAGGGGAGTCACGTGATCATATTTATGCACCCCCCCTATGGCAACTCTTGCAGCAAAATTCTGGAGCCTTTTCACTCGTAACATCTGGGTCTTAGTCGTGGAACCCCAAACACTTAGACAGTAGTTGAGAATACTTAAAATCAATGTTTGTACTACAATTACCCTACAATCAGGCTCGAATCTTTCATAGACTCTGTTCAAGTAAATAAGGGTCCCGTTCACTTTTTTATGTAGTTCATCGATATGAAAATTAAATGTCATGGTACTGTCCATAATAACTCCTAGATTTTTAACCTTATTAGATGGGAAGAGTGAAACATTGTTGAAATTTATACTGATGTTCTCAGGAATGCGGGACAGGTATTGATTTGATCCAAAAATAACGAATTTAGTTTTATTTTCGTTCAGTAAAAGACCATTACTGTTAAAATAACTTTTGGCACAGTTTAATATATCTTCAGCCCTTTTTAAGATTTCAGGAATTCTATCAATGTCACCAGTAAGCATAATCTGGGTGTCATCAGCATACATAACAAGTAGGCAATCTCTTATAAATTGAGGTAAATCATTAACATATATTAAGAAAAGCAGAGGACCCAAAATTGAACCCTGAGGAACGCCAAAACTGATATCTAAAGAAGAAGAGAGAGTCG